>JAUELC010322437.1:0-14464 GCA_031471745.1 Cryptochiton stelleri
GATACCTTTCTTTCCGATTGGTTTATACTGCAAAGCTTAAATCTCAGTGGTTGTCCTAACAGCGGATTAAAACTTTAAACCATTGGGTGTTCGTGACAAATATTTGCAACATTTTTTATTTTATGTTAATCTGATTCAGTGAATGCCTTTATGGCAAACTTTTTTTGGCTTAGCAAATATTTGTATCGAAATCCTTGTAAGTTTCATCGATTTATTAAGAAAGATTAAATAAGCAGGATAAATGCACGCTATATTTTGAGTTAAACTGCTCTTGTCACAGTCTTCTATAGATGCTCGTTTGACATAACATAAGATAGGCCTACAGCGCATCCGTAATGCACATTGGGTAGCTCATCTAAGGTGGGCAACAACGGCACACCTTTGTCAGACTTGATGCTGTCATACAGTCCATAGTCCTACTGTTTCCGTTTGGTGCCGTTATGCAGCCCTTGCTGACCCCGCCTGATGCCGTTGTACAGCCCAGACTGGACCTGAACAGGCAGTCCAACATGGCCCCGGAAGGTAGCCTGCGTTGGGCCTAAGTGGTGCCCAACAATACATGCTGGCTGGGTCGTTGTTTAGGCACTGTTTATCTAAACACTATTGAGCTGGCAAATAAACAAAGACTTAAACTGAGTTACTGTGCATATCCTCTTCGATTTGAACCCATAAACGTTCGTTAGCACGCGTAATTTTAGAAAAAAATCCAGGTTTTCTGAGAACGGTTGGTTCCGTTGAAACCGTTAGTGTCTGTGGCCAGTGGCAGCAAACTGTGTATGTAGGTCATGAGAAGCGAAACTTTGCTCGAGCTTACTCAATGTCACTCTCCGTCCATCGAATAAAAACAATATTAAATATCAATACAGAATGACCAACTGTCACTGAAATGACCCCTATCAGCAGTTAGTGCCGGTAGTTTGAAACTGAAGTTATCCATCATCATGCAGACGGATTTTCGCTGAGAACTGGTGAAGGATCGATGAAGGCAACTGCCAGAGGATTTTATCCGACGAATGTTTAGGAGTGAGTTATGAGACCACACTTTAAGATCACGGATTATGTATCACAAAATGTTGGCCTGTGGCAATTTGAATGAGTCGCTAACAGTTTACAGTCGATTCGTGCATGTAGATTTGTTTGTTTGTTGGATTGGAGTTTTACGCCGTACTTAGGTTATTTCAATCATATGACGGCGTGTCAGCCCAATGGGTGAAGGAAATCACCCCCAACTCAACTGGCAACAAACAATGATAAGATACAAGAAAACCATAGGACGCTACAACATATCGATTCCGTGTTGCCTCTTACCTCTGAGAGCACCATGTACGTGAAGAATGCCCATTTCCAGCGTCACCTACCCACGCACCAACAGTAACTTTACGTAAGCCCCGGTCTATCGTTAGAGGAAAACATTAATCGGCCGTTCAGAAAAATAAACCGAATTTTGTTCACGACATGCCTACTTTCTTGAAGTGTCTAGCCTACCCATGTGGCTATTTGTCCTGTTGTCGAAACCAAGTCGGGTGATATAACATTTTCTGACAATTACTGTCCTATTGCTGTCCTATTGCTATAACGACTGTAGTATAAAATTGTTGCAATGGTAATACTACGTAAATGTGAACAATCACTTTATAACAGTGATTTACAATTCGGCTTTAATTCTGGAAGATCGACAGACACATATGTTTATTATATTCTTAAAGCGAATGTTCACTTCCATTGTTCACACAAACGTCCTGTCTTTATTATGTTCTCTGACAATTCGGCTTTAATTCAGGAAAATCGACAGACCCAGGTATACATGTATTATATTCTTAAAGAGATTGTTAATTTCTATTGTTCACACAACATTCCTGCCTTTATTATGTTCTCTTGATGCCGGTAAGACGTTTGACAGAGTCAATCACTGGTCTCTGTTACAGAGGCTTATATATGTAGATCGAAATGCACCATTATGTATGGTCCACATTTTATCTGTATGGTTCAAATCACAATCATGTTTTCTGTGAAATGAGGTTACACCTTGTCATGCATACAACTTTACGGTGTCTAATGGCATCAGACAAGGTGGGTCCATATTTCCCTCCCCAGTTAATGTATATTTCCATTATTTGGACGTGACTCATACTGGAACAAGTATTGGGTGTAATATTGCTTGTTCATTTATTAATTACTAAATCTATGCTGATGACCTATGCCTGTTAATTTTGTTAAAAGGGGTACCTAATTTGTTACGCGTCTGCAAGTCATACTCGAAGGCAATTGCCCTTGTATGTAATGACAAGGCATTTTGAATTAGTTAGTGAACTCCAAAGCAAGGTCGCTGACCCGTGACCTGATCTATCCACCTATGACGCCATTTCAACTCTTCACGTGACTTGATTTTCCAGATGTAATTGGTCAATTTGCCCTAACGTTATGATTAATAGTTCTATTTTATTTCCTTATTTTCTCTGCTGTTTTCTGCTCTGTTTTGATTTTTATTGGTGTGGTATGCACCTGATGCTATACAGGATATGTTTATTTCCGTGATATGCAAGTTTGGCCTCTGGTGCGAAATATAACGCAAATAGCTTTAAAATGGCCATTCAATACACAAAAGCCGTTAATTGAAGGGGACAGAAGTTACCGGAGATAGGCGATATGGAACAAGAATGCATGGTATTACATATAACAATGCCTTCATATAGCTCTAACGTTATCGCCATGATTGTACTGCCAGCCTTATGTTCGCAATTGGCAACGTTCCTTCATTTGGCGACCTAATTAGACATCGATGTATAAATTCACCGATCGACTCCTTTCTGGTAAATGTTCGACGATTCATCCAATTATACATAGTGATATAGTGATATCTTCAAAGCTAGACGCCATGTGGCGACAATCACCGTCTGATTGTTTTGATACATCAATGTAATTATTCACATATCTTCAGTGTGAAATAAAATATTAAAGAGGAAAAGCCACATTTAAAATAACATTTTATTTCATACTGAAGATATGTGAATAATTACACTGATGTATCTTTTATACTGTTCCTGCAAATTGGTTTTTAGTTGTTCTTTTTGGTATTGACACGAAGCGTTTAATTTGTGTCGGGGTTTATGGACAATTTCGTATGTTAGGGTAAATAGGACAACTCTGGTATAAGAAGACTTTTCGACTGATTCAAGTGTTCTTAAATTCTGAATTTGACCTCAGATGACACCTATCAACTGTGATGATCGGTAGTCTTAAATGTCATGGTCATAACATGTTGAGTCTTTTACTGAGTGCTTGGATAAGACTGATTAAGGTCAGTGTCAGAGGTTTTGGTCCAACAAAAGTTTGGGAAAGAGTTTAAATTTACGGCTTATGTAAGATTATTACCGGTGTATTGACTACTTGAGTGCCTGTGTTAACTGAGATTTTCAAAATGGCAGCGTTCACGATTTTTTTACAATACACATGCTTGATGTGAATTTAAGACAGATAATAAACATTAAATGACACGTTTACTTGCCGATTGTACACACACACTTTCGAAATCAACATGCGTTATCGTTAGATTTTCTTAGCTTTTATACTGCTTGAAGAACCGGATATGTGCAATGTAGGTCACCGTACGAAACTGAATCTGAATGTGCTCTCGCTGTTTTTAATAAATGCATCCAACGCCTTATATTCACAAACTTCCCGGTCAGAATAACTTTCCAGCACGTCGTAATCAGGTACAATGTAATGTTATTTTCAGAAAACGTGGTTATACTGAAAACAACACAAGTCTTCTAAAACGCAGAGGATTGTCGTGTTTTTGTCCCACCAGTACAACAGAAAAAGCCGGTACTGTGTAAGATTTAATCTCTGATATTTCTATTAAATATTGAGCGGAACAATAAATCTATTATTATTAGAGCCTTGCAAAAGCTGTTCACATGCAGTCATAATATCATAAAGTAATGTGCTAATCATAAAGGTTAAGATAACCTATAGATGAAGACGTAAATTCACGGTGTTTCACTGTCACAAACATTTAAACAGAAACAAATATAATACCACCAACATAAGATGCGATGTTTATATAGGCAATGCCTGTTCATCAAACCCAATATCTATCTTGAAATAAAATATTGTTTAAATTAAAATAACTGCTGAGCCCACCACATAGGTGAATGTAATGTGAGCACCCACCCGTCCCATCCAATCAACATCGTAGACAATACGTACGTTTTATCAACGTCCACAAATTTACAGTGAACGTCTCTACAGATATCATTGTTATTTACTTGCCTGACGTTCATATGCTATCAGGTTACGTCGACAAATCATCGTGTCGCTGTCTATGGACCAGCATTAGAAGTATTTTTTGTTTGTTTGTTTGATTGGTAATAGGACTAGGTTGATTGAATAATTGGGGTTTTACGCCGTACTTTAGGTTATTTCACTTATATGACGGCGTGCCAGCCCAATGTTTGAAGGAAACCACCCCGACGCTTTGATTGCCCCTTAGCTCTGAGAGCAGCATGGCAACATGAAGCTCCCTCAAACCACCCGCCACAGTATATTGGCCAATATCGTGTATAAAGTGTCCTAAAGCTGATAAAAAATACTATAAACGTTATCACCATACCACTCGACAGCTTGTCCGCTCCTTACACGAACTATTGAATAGTGTTTGTTTAATTGTTTAGTTCTCCTTCATCCTTCTTTCATTGATTGATTGATTAATCTCAAACCATAGTTCATTAGAGTATGGTTGAAAAAGGAGAATCCCTATGGAATGGGGAGGGAATTCCCCATTAATCTATTAACAACCATATCCTTTGCGTTTCAACCCCTCGATACATCCTCGGGGATAATCTGGTAGGGTATTTCCCCTCAAAGTGCCTATGTGTACGGTGGCTTATAGGGGACATTCATGGTTTTTAACTTTTCTGTGTTGTTCCATCGACTTTACATCGCAGTGGAAACCGAGGTGAAAAAGTTTACACCGCGGTGTAAAGTCGATGGAAAATCACAGATAAGTAAAAAACCGTGAAAATTTTTTCACCGCGGTGTAAAGTCGATGGGAAACACAGAAAAGTAAAAAACCATGAATGTCCCCTATAAGCCACCGTATATGTGTTATTTTAGAATATAATCGGCTTATCGTTCAAGTCGAAGGGCAAACTTGTTGCAATTTCAGTAGCACAAATTGAATTCCGCCAAACTCTTGTTTCGACCTGTCGTCTTGTCCCTGACCTCTGTCTCGGTAAAATCTAAATCAAACTTCAACTTAATCAAGTCTCGTTCAGTTGTTCAATTATATCACACATTATCCGAATGTTTAATCGATTAGCTGGTATCCGCTTCGTATCTTAGAGCAAAAAATTCTTGGACCGAAAAACAGTCTTGGATCAATTAAAAGTATTGGACCAAATACAAATCTAAGAACTAAAAATAATCTTGGACGTAAAATAATCTTGAACGTTAAAAAATCATGCAGCAAAAAAGAAAATTGTATTAAAGCTAATCCTTTATTTGGGCAGAATAAGTAATTCTTCCACACATTAATTAATCATCATTCTTTTTTTGTTAAAAAAGTCTTGCAGTCAAAATTGGAAGTCTTGAATTTTGTCCGCTTTGGTGTACCATAGCTTCAAAGTGTCCCGAGTGTGTCTAAACTATCAGTCAAAAGAGCTCGCCTATCATGAATGAATGTTTTTTATTCACCAAAATAATATCAGTTCTATTAAATACATATGTACAGCTTAAAAATGGAGGGATTGTTTGTTTATTTGATTGGGGCTTTACGCCGTTCTTAAGGTTATTTCACTCACATGACGGCGTGCAAGCCCAATGGGTGAAGGAAACCACCCTCGACGCCACTGTCAACAAACAATGACAAGATACAAGACAATCACATGACATAACAGAACGCCACAACAGCTTCTTGCTGCCCCTTAGCTCTGAGAGCACCAGGGCAACACGAAGCTCCCACCAACCACCCGCAACATGTTTATAATAAATGGGTTGAAATAAAACAATTTTATTCAAATTATGTACAGAAATATACATTACGCTAGATTATTTACGTGTGTATGTTTCTAAGACAAAAATAGACCTACAAAATAATTTAGTTTTTAATAATTGTTTGTCTTCTAGTCTCTAAACTATTATATATAACAGATCAGTCTATATACATACACCTAAATGCAGACATTTAAAGAATCGACAGGCCGGAAGTGGAAGGGCCGGAAGTGGATTGGCCGGAAGTTTTACGGCCAACTGATTTAAAATTCAAGAAAAAAATCTGTCGCAGGACCGATTCATTTTGAAGTCAGTTACTGAGGGAGGAAAAAGACACATATAAAATCGTGAATAAGACACACCAGTATAATCAAACTGCACACAGCGTTAAATTTTGTTATGCGATCAACAAGATGGCTCGGGATATGATTTAATTCCAAGGTTAGAATGTTGACAGACATGGCCTCAATAATAACATGCATGCCAGTCCTTGCATCATAGAATAGTCAGTAGACCAAATCGTTATACTGTAGGCCACCAACCATTTATGGGTGGTATAAATAATATCTGATTTATAATATAGGCTACCCCACCCCTCTCCCCTTTTAGCTCTATATAATATGATTTATAGCTCTATATTACAATATAGGCTAGATCTATTATCCTCATTTTAAAAATCTAACATCTATACACTAAATCATCTATCTGTGTGGGTTTATTATATTTGAAATGAGCCTGCATATCTGCATTTCTGACAGAGGGGAAAACTTTTTTTTAAAAATAGTTCAAGATAGACCGTATCAAGATAGAACATATCAAGATAAACCATAGCAAGAAAGACCGTATCAAGAAAAACCATATCCACATAAACCATATCAATATAAACTATATCCAGATAAACCATATCAAGATAAACCATATCCAGAAAAACTCATAGCAAGATAGGCCATATCCAGATAACCCATATCAAGATAAATCATATCAAGATAGACCATATCAAGATAGAACATATCAAGAAAGGCCATATCCAGATAAACCTTATCAAAATAGACCATATCAAGTTACACCATATCAAGATAGACCATATCAAGAAAGACCATATCAAGATAGACCAAATCAAGATAACCATTATCAAGATATACCATGTCAAGACAGAAATATCAAGATAAACCATATAAAGATAAACCATATCGAGATAACCCTTATCAAGATAACCAATATGAAGCTTTACTATATCAAGATAAACCATACCAAAATAAACCAAATAAAGATAAACCATATCAAGATAGACCATTTCAAGATACAACATATCAACATAGACCATATCAAGATAACACTTATCAAGATAGACCTTACCAAGATAAACCAAATGAAGATAAACTATATCACGATAAGCCATATCAAGGTAGGCTATATCAAGATAACCAATATGAAGATATCCATATCAAGATAGAACATACCAAGATAAACCATATCAAGATAACCAATATCAAGATAAACCATATCTAGATAACCAATACGAAGATATACCATATCAATGGTAGACCATACCAAGATAGACCATACCAAGATAGATCATATTAAGATAAACTATATCAAGATAAACCATATGATGATAAACCATATCAATATAAACCATATCCAGATAAATCATATCAAGACAAACTATATTCAGAAAAACCATAGCAAGATAGACGATATCAAGAAAACCATTATCAAGATAAAACATATAAAGATAAACCATATATAGATATACCATATCAAGATAGACCATATCAAGATAGAAAATATCAAGGGAGACCATATCCAGATAAACCTTATCAAGATAAACCATATCAAGATACACCATATCAAGATAGACCATATCAAGAAAGATCATGTCAACATAGACCATATCAAGATAACCAATACGAAGCTGTACCATATCAAGATAAACCATACCAAGATAAAAAAAAAAATAGAAAGATAAACCATATCAAGATAGACCATTTGAAGATACAACATATCAAGTTAGACCATATCAAGATTACACTTATAAAGATATACCATATCAAGATAAACCATAAAAAGATAAACCATAACACGATAAACCATATTAAGATAGGCTATATCAAGATAACAAATATGAAGATATCCATATCAAGATAGAACATACCAAGACAAATCATATCAAGATAAACAATAGAAAGATAAACCATATGACGATAAACCATATCAAGATAAACCCTATGAATATAGGCTATATCAAGATAACCAATATGAAGATATCCATATCAAGATAGAACATATCAAGATAAACCATATCAAGATAACCAATATCAAGATAAACCATATCAAGATAACCAATAGAAAGATACACCATATCAATGATAGATCATACCAAGATAGATCATACCAAGATAGATCATATCAAGAAAGACCATACCAAGATAGACCATATCAAGATAAACCATATCAAGACAAACCATATCAAGATAACCAATATAAACATATACCATATCAAGATAAACCATATCAATGATGGATCTTACCAAGATAGACCATATCAAGATAACCATTTCAAGATATATCATATCAAGATAAACCATATCAAGATAAACCATATCAAGAGAAACCATATGAAAATAAACCATAGCAAGACGAACAATATAAAGATAACCAATATAAAGATATGCAATATCAAGTTAAACCATATCAATGATTGATCACACCAAGATAGACCATACCAAGATAAACCATGTCAAGATAAACCATATCAAGATAAACCATATCAAGACAAAGCATATCAAGATAACCAATATGAACATATACCATATCAAGATAAACCATATCAATGATAGATCATACCAAGATAGACCATATGAAGATAACCATATCAAGATAGGACATATCAAGATAAACCATATCAACATAGATCATAACAAGATAGAACTTAGCAAGGTAAACCATATCAAGATAGACCATATCGAGATAGACCATATCAAGATATACCATATGAAGATAAACCATATCAAAATAACCTTTATCAAAATAAACCATATCAAGATAAACCATATCAAGACAGACCGCATCAAGATAGACCGAATCTAGATAAACCATATCAAGATAAACCATATCAAGATAGACCATAGCCAGATAGACCATATCAAGATAGACCGCATCAAGATAAACCATATCAAGATAGACCATATCAAGATAGACCATATCAAGATAAACCATGTCAAGATTAACCATATAAAGATATTTTATATCAAGATAAACCATATTAAGATAAACCTAATCAAGATAAACCATATGAAGACATGCCATATGAAGATAAACCATATAAAGAAGCACCATATGGTAAACCTCACCAAGATACACCATATCCAGTTAAACTATATCAATGATAGACCATACGAAGATAGATCATATCAAGACATCCATATCAGGATAGAACATATCAAGATAGGCCATATCAAAATAAACCATATCAACGATAGACCATATTAAGATAGACCAAATCAAGATATATTATATCAAGATAAACCATATTAAGATAGACCAAATCGAGATAACCTTTATCAAGTTAACCAATATGAAGCTATACCATATCAAGATAAACACCACCGAGATAAACCACAAGATAAACCACACGAACATAGACCATATCAACATAAACAATATCAATATAAACCATATTAAGATAACCATATCAAGATAGGCCATATCAAGATAAACCACATCAAGATAGACCTTATCAAGATAAACCATATCAAGATAAACCATATTAAGATAACCATATCAAGATAGACCATATCAAGATAAACCACAAGATAAACCACACGAACATAGACCATATCAAGATAAACCATATTAAGATAACCATATCAAGATAGGCCATATCAAGATAAACCACATCAAGGTAGACATTATCAAGATAAACCATATCAAGATAACCAATAGGAAGATATATCATATCAATGATAGATCATACCAAGATAGATCATACCAAGCCAGATCATGTCAAGATAGACCGTACCAAGATAAACCAAATGAAGATAAACCATATCAAGATAAACCATATCAAAATAGGCTATATCAAGATAACCAATATGAAGATATACATATCAAGATGGAACATATCAAGATAAACCATATCAAGATAACCAATATCAAGATAAACCATTTCAAGATAACCCATAGGAAGATATACCATATCAATGATAGATCACACCAAGATAGACCATATCAAGATAGATCATACCAAGATAAACTATATCATGATAAACCATATGAAGATAAACCATATGAAGATAAACCATATCAATGATAGATCATACCAAGATAGACCATACCAAGATAGATCATATTAAGATAAACCATATCAAGATAAACCATATGATGATAAACCATATCAAGTTAAAACATAGCAATGATAGAGCATACCAAGATAGACCCTGCCAAGATAGACCATATCAAGATAACCCATATTAAGATAAACCATATCAATATAAACCATATCTAGATAAACCATATCAAGATAAACCATATTCAGAAAAACCAAAGCAAGATAGACCATATCAAGATAACCATTATCAAGATAAACCATATAAAGATAAACCATACATAGATATACCATATCAAGATAGACCATATCAAGATAGAACATATCAAGGGAGACCATATTCAGATAACTCTTATCAAGATAAACCATATCAAGATACACCATATCAAGATAGACCATATCAATCTAGATCATATCAAGATAGACCATATCAAGATAACCCTTATTCAGATAGACAATACCAAGATAGAATTATCAAGATAGACAATATCAAGATAAACCGTATAAAGATAAACCATATCGAGATAACCCTTATCGAGATAACCAATATGAGGCTATACCGTATCAAGATAAACCATGCAAAGTTAAACAATATAAAGATAAACCATATCAAGATAGACCATTTAAAGATACAACATATCAAGATAGACCATATCGAGATTACACTTATTAAGATATACCATATCAAGATAAACCATAAAAAGATAAACCATAACACGATAAACTATATTAAGATGGGCTATATCAAGATAACAAATATGAAGATATCCATATCAAGATAGAACATACCAAGACAAATCATATCAAGATAAACAATAGAAAGATAAACCATATGACGATAAACCATATCAAGATAAACCCTATGAATATAGGCTATATCAAGATAACCAATATGAAGATATCCATATCAAGATAGAACATATCAAGATAAACCATATCAAGATAACCAATATCAAGATAAACCATATCAAGATAACCAATAGAAAGATACACCATATCAATGATAGATCATACCAAGATAGATCATACCAAGATAGATCATATCAAGAAAGACCATACCAAGATAGACCATATCAAGATAAACCATATCAAGACAAACCATATCAAGATAACCAATATAAACATATACCATATCAAGATAAACCATATCAATGATGGATCTTACCAAGATAGACCATATCAAGATAACCATTTCAAGATATATCATATCAAGATAAACCATATCAAGATAAACCATATCAAGAGAAACCATATGAAAATAAACCATAGCAAGACGAACAATATAAAGATAACCAATATAAAGATATGCAATATCAAGTTAAACCATATCAATGATTGATCACACCAAGATAGACCATACCAAGATAAACCATGTCAAGATAAACCATATCAAGATAAACCATATCAAGACAAAGCATATCAAGATAACCAATATGAACATATACCATATCAAGATAAACCATATCAATGATAGATCATACCAAGATAGACCATATGAAGATAACCATATCAAGATAGGACATATCAAGATAAACCATATCAACATAGATCATAACAAGATAGAACTTAGCAAGGTAAACCATATCAAGATAGACCATATCGAGATAGACCATATCAAGATATACCATATGAAGATAAACCATATCAAAATAACCTTTATCAAAATAAACCATATCAAGATAAACCATATCAAGACAGACCGCATCAAGATAGACCGAATCTAGATAAACCATATCAAGATAAACCATATCAAGATAGACCATAGCCAGATAGACCATATCAAGATAGACCGCATCAAGATAAACCATATCAAGATAGACCATATCAAGATAGACCATATCAAGATAAACCATGTCAAGATTAACCATATAAAGATATTTTATATCAAGATAAACCATATTAAGATAAACCTAATCAAGATAAACCATATGAAGACATGCCATATGAAGATAAACCATATAAAGAAGCACCATATGGTAAACCTCACCAAGATACACCATATCCAGTTAAACTATATCAATGATAGACCATACGAAGATAGATCATATCAAGACATCCATATCAGGATAGAACATATCAAGATAGGCCATATCAAAATAAACCATATCAACGATAGACCATATTAAGATAGACCAAATCAAGATATATTATATCAAGATAAACCATATTAAGATAGACCAAATCGAGATAACCTTTATCAAGTTAACCAATATGAAGCTATACCATATCAAGATAAACACCACCGAGATAAACCACAAGATAAACCACACGAACATAGACCATATCAACATAAACAATATCAATATAAACCATATTAAGATAACCATATCAAGATAGGCCATATCAAGATAAACCACATCAAGATAGACCTTATCAAGATAAACCATATCAAGATAAACCATATTAAGATAACCATATCAAGATAGGCCATATCAAGATAAACCACATCAAGATAGACCTTATAAACCATATCAAGATAAACCATATTAAGATAACGATATCAAGATAGACCATATCAAGATAAACCACATCAACATACACCATATCAAGATAAACCATATCAAGATAAACCATATCAAGATAAACCATATTAAGATAACCATATCAAGATAGACCATATCAAGATAAACCATATCATGATAGACCTGATACATCAGCTAAATTACCTAATACATTTTGCATAATACGACCATGGATCAAAACTCGAGTGGTACTTGTGTAATAATATATTTTCGCGACACCGGTGTTGTCATAGTAACCATTTAGCCTTCCTGTTCAGCCCACCTTCATCTTACATGTAACGAGTCAAAAATGTCGCCTTAATTATAGGCCTAATAATGGGCAGGTCTACTATCACTTGATTTAGACTGTCTGTCTGAGCACGGTTAAAATCCGTCTGTGTCGGTTGATAAACTGAACGAAATGCACAGTTAGCTTTACTTTATCATCGTACGCAGTTATAATATTTTGACACATTGCGTCATGGTCATGGTCTGGCTGGTTGTTATGTTATTACTTCTAGTCGACTGGTATGTAGGTCAAAACATGTGGCACGATATATCCTCAAAACTAAACGAGGCCTCGGTATGTTGTCTTGTTTATTTCTGCGCGAAGTTGAATTGACGGAAATAGGCGATTTAACAGGAAACCAATGGAGCTGTGTATAGGCTAACAAAAAGAAAGAAAATACATTTTAAAGGGCATTACTGTTAACTTTGAGGTGACTCCGGATATCTCGGAGGGTGATCTGTACCAGCCTTCCTCTCCGAATTTTCATCGTATTTAGTAAGGCAGATTAAGAAGTGGATAATCCGTCGTCATGTAAGTGAAATACTCATACGTACGACGTTAAACACCAATCAAACAAACAAACAAACAAACACATGCTGTTAACTTCACTTTAACGTTTATATTGTATGAAATATCAGGTTGAGGCTTGACCTAGAATTTGGCCGATACGCGGTACGATATCAGAATATACCAGAAGTCTATTAAGCAGACGTGTGCAACGACCATTGATTGTACCAACTCAACGGCATTGTGGGTTTTGGCCAGCTTTAAACGATTCATGTGACGAGGGCTGCGTAGTAGATATTATATTTATCCATTCCGCGCAGTTTGATTTGCAGAATCAAATGGTTAATCATGGGTAATAAACTAATAGCCAAAATGAGCTATATACACTATTCAAACCATCAAGTTGCAAGCGATTACTTCTCATTTAATGTGTTATTTGTATATGTAAAATGAATAAACAAACTGAACAAAAAAAAATCATTTGTCAACCAAAAAGGTAATAAATGGTTAAAGAGGGTTTCCCATGATTCCTCAGGCGAGTTGCGATTTTCAAAATTCACATGTGTAACATGCAGACATATGTGTCATATATGTGTGACTTAGAAAAATGTGTGCCATGTGTGACATTGACATATGTGATAAACAGACCTGTGCTTCATACATCCGTGTAAATTACAGAAATGTGTGACATACAAACATACATACCCGTGTAACAAACATACGGTCATACATACATACGAAGCAAAAACCAATTGCGAGTAATATCTAGATAAAAAAGATGCTACTTTAGCGTCCCTGTGTCAGTGCTTAATGTTGAGAGAGAATCGCAGTCTTCACTGGGTTAGAATT
>JAUELC010322546.1:0-14463 GCA_031471745.1 Cryptochiton stelleri
TCGACGAAAGGGAGAATGATAACCGTTGGTTATAGATAGTACCAGTACACTATGGTCTCGACGAAAGGGAGAATGATAACCTTTGGTTATAGATAGTAACAGTACACTATGGTCTCGACGAAAGGGAGAATGATAACCGTTGGTTATAGATAGTACCAGTACACTATGGTCTCGACGAAAGGGAGAATGATAACCTTTGGTTATAGATAGTAACAGTACACTATGGTCTCGACGAAAGGGAGAATGATAACCGTTGGTTATAGATAGTACCAGTACACTATGGTCTCGACGAAAGGGAGAATGATTTAATTGTCTATGGTTAGAATGAGAATCACATTGTACATGTAGTTCAAGACTGATGGAAGGAAGCATTTCTCATCCACTTGTTAAAGTTATAATAAATGTTGGATTTTTATGAAATTGAGACGAATGAAATTGCATAATTAAATTAATGAAAAATAGCCATATTGTTATGAAAGCAATGTGATAGTGCTGATAGCAGTTTGTTAATGTTAGTGATACAGGTATAGAGTATGTTTCAGGAAGAATATGTCTCAGGAACAGATTTGTTGCGATGTATCATGTGTTGTCAAAATTTTTTGAAATTCGCTGATGTCAGGAAGTCTTATGTTATGTCAAAATATACAAGATCATTCAATGATAAATAACGTATATTTTTTCTGTAAATATATTATATATATAGATAATGTCAATGAGGTATTCAACAGTTTAACCTGTATAAAATACTTGTTTTGTTTCCCTCTCCTTTGATTGGCATCTATCGAGACAAGACATATTCTTATGGATTAAAACTTTTGATTTTATAACTGGACAACGTTTCAGTGTGGATACTAACAAGAGTTTCAAGTCAATGGCTGGAAATATTGTGTAAGTATTTACATAGAAATGTCATTATCTAATAAAATCTGAACTCGTACTCCATAAGATAAGCTTATGCCTTGTCTTAATAGTTTTAACCATGTGTGTATACTAATGACAGGAATTACCTATTTGTTGCAAGGTCTGGTTTGTTTCCTTTAATTCCTTCAAATTGTTTAAAGAATGTTGTCATGTATAATTTACATACACTGTATGCATTTTGTAAAGTATTGGTATTTATGAGGTTTTTCACGCACAATCAAAACCATGGAGTTGTAAGTATACTTGTGGTACTTTTATAGGTGATAGTATATTCAAATGTTCACTTTTTTGTTTGTTAGTTGACTGACAATTACATTTGGGAGCAGGATTTTCAATGATATTATGAGTTTAACATTCTTGACAAACATAATTCCTTTCAGTTTGTTCAGTATATTAACACTTGTCTCGATTCTTTCTTACACTAACTATGTGTATTGTATCAATGTCAGGAATCATCCATGAGTTGAAAGGCCTTTTTTGTCTCATTTGGCTTCATTTTCATTGACCGTATTTTACTAATGAAGTCATACTTACTTGCTTGAAGTATAAAGTATGTATCTATGAAATATGTGAAGTATTTATGGTTTTATCCTGCCCATTCAAAACCATGGATTAGTAAGTACATGTAGTATTTGAATAGATGATATTATATTCAAATGTATACTTTTTTGTTTGTTAAGACAATGGAATTTCTGTTTGTTTAGAATAGGGTTTTCTATCGTATAATGATTTTAAGATTCTTTACAAAGATAACTCCTTTTAAATTTGTACATTATATATTGCTGGCCTTGTTATCTTTATTAGACTAAACATCTGTATAACAAGGTTTTTTTCTTAAAGCCAGTATTTCAAGCTTTTATTTTACGTTTACATGAAAACTAGTCAACTTATATATGGTTACCAGCTATTTAATACAACACTTTGGTACCGGTACACTTATGGTAATTAAGTCTATAACTTGCCTTCTTTTTTGATCCCTTTACAACGTTCACAGCAGAATAAGTCGACCATTAGAGGAAGTTATTGATGCAAGACATTATGTACAGAAGCGTAGATGGAAGGCTGGTAGAAGTGACCTTTTAACGAATTCATACTAGATATCTGCTGCCCAAAATCGGGCGGGTGGTTTAAGGGAGCTTCCTGTTGCTCAGAGCTAAGGGGCATCACGAAGCCGATCTGTTTGTGACGTCCTGTTATGTCCTGTGGTTGTCTTGTATGTTGTCATTGTTTGTGGCCAGTGACGTCGGGGGTGGTTTCCTTCACCAATTTGGCTGGCACGCCGTCATATGAGTGAAATAACCTTAAGTACGGCGTAAAACCCTAATCAAACAAACAATCCAAAATCGACGGAGATTTCTTTATATTGTTTATAGTGGGCCTTTTAAAGTGTATGATTTATGGTAGTATAAATCAATTCAAGTTTGTAAAATCTATACAGCTTCCAGGGGCATATACAGGGCTTTGTTTAGTTAGAGCACTAGAAATTTCTCCATTTCCTTAAACTACAGGTGCCTAATTTAAAATCTCAGCTCAGTGTTTACAGTGTTTAGTAGACTTAATAAAAAAAAGTCAATTTAATAACAAAAATATCCAATGTTTACATTTACAGACTAAACTTATTCATTATTTTCAAAACCCCAATCAATATTTCCCCATATACAGGCCCCCCAATTAAAATCCTGTATATGTCCCAGGCTGTAGTGGTATAACTATAACTTAAATTTTAGAGATGTATATGATATACAGGTATATATTATGCAAGCCATGTCTGTTACTGTTATTCCTACATAGGCCTACTTATAATATGTTTATATTGGACATATATATTGAACTGTTTTGTATTGTCAATAAACCTACCCTCTTCCATAGAAAGTAGGTTGTTATATAGAAATATGTAAATATAGAGTATATATTAGATTAAATAAAAAGTAACAAAAAAAACAGGCTACTGCTTTCCCTTAATTATGTCCAATATCAGAAAAGGATTGTTAAACCAGCAATGGAGTGGCACAGCTGCATGGCATAACCACCATTATAGACAACCGAATTGTTTTGGCAGATCTTGAGAACTTGGAGATAGATATTGTTTATTGGTATTCCCATAATGTGTGTTCTTTCTGTCGCAGGGTCTCTCCGGTAGCTCAGCGGTTACTTTTAGTGCCCAACGGCTCAAGTATATGCACAGCTCTTAGCATCTTCCCACAGCGCTGCCCGAAAAATGCTCCGGCAACATTTGCTTCAGCGACAATTGCTCAGGCGACTATTGCTCTGACAACATTTTCTCCGGCGACAATTGCTCCGGCAACATTTGCTCCGAGGACAATTTCTCCGGCGACAATTGCTCCGATGACAATTGTCACCAGGGTTGGTTCCTAATACAGCAGATCAATATTTGGGGCTGAGCAAATGTCGCCAGAGCAATTGTCGACGGAGTAATTTTCATGGGAGAAATTGTCGCGGAGCAATTTTCACGGAGCAGTTGTCGCTGGAGCAAATGTCGCCCGAGCAAAAGTCGCCAGGAGCAATTGTGGGGGGTTATTCCACAAGGGCAAATAGGTGTTAAACCAGGCTTATCCTTTTTTATACGCCTGATGAAAATCTATCGTATTGCGGTATGACCAGCGTACGGTCGTCCGTCCGGAGCAGAACTCGAGAACGTTAAGGCCTATTTTTTTTATGAAACTTGAGAGACTCATTGATGACCAGCTGTATTGTTGTGCCCTTTTGCTATTGCAGATTAAATATTATTTAAATTTGTTTTTATTTCTATGGGTACAAAGTTGGACTAATGTCCTAAACAGAAGTGAATTTCGTTTCCCGAGTAGAACTCGAAAACTATTTGGCCTATTTTTATGAAACTTGATAGACGCATTCACCATCAACTGTTGTTGTGCCTTCTGCTATAACGAATTCACCAATATAATATTTTTGTGGTTACCAAATGTTCTCTCAGGATCGATGCCCCACATGGCCTCCGAGAGCGTATGTTTGGTTTACTAAAACTCTTGCTAGAAAGGTTTTGTAACGAACGATCTTTTCTACCTTGCCTTGGGAAGATGGAGTCCGAAAGACTCATGCTCTAAAATATATATTTATGTGGGAAAGTTATCGGTGTGAGAAAGTTATATCAATGAAGGATAGTTATCAGTATAACGATGAAGTCTGGAGGAAACCGTCCATAGACCATCGCTATGCCTTTCCCCCATGTCACTGGCACCGCTGTTATAGGAGTATAGTAACCTTCAGTACGGCATGAAACCCCAAACAAACCAAACCCACTGTCTTATAACAGTTAGTTCGGTAGTACAGTCCAGTCGCCATGCATGTTCATTCAAAAGCGTCGTCCACATGATGTGTTTCACGGGTTCTATGTGTAAATATAAAATATTGATGGCATCATCATCGGTCAGGTTGGCTTCCCCCCGAGCGTTTTGAAATGTCAAGTTGGCGTCCCCTGGAGCGTTTTGAAATGTCAAGTTGGCGTCCCCTGGAGCGTTTTGAAATGTCAAGTTGGGGTCCACTTGAGCGTTTTGAAATGTTCAAGATGGCGTCCAAATAATTCTTATCATTAGAAACAGTGTTTCCTTAAATTATCATTCCTAGCATAAAATTCATTATTTTAGTTCCAAGATGACAGCTCCAGATTAATAGTCTTTGTCTTTTCAGTTCCTGCCCAGTTTGAACGCCATCTTGAATTTCTAAGAAAATATGTCCTGTAATTCACTTTTTTAAAAAAAACTCCGAACTTTTGATATTTATCATTTGGATATTAACAGGACGTCGGGGCCCTGTCCTTAAATTCTCTGCACTTATCGGGTTTTCCACAACTTGCAATGCGCAATTTAAAAACAAAACAACAAGCGATGTCCTGTCAAGATCCAAATATCGAACATTCGGAATCCTTTGAAAAGGATTATTCGTTAAGATACAGAAACAATAAAATATATTTCGTGCATCATTATTTTGGCTTTTTTCCCAAAAACTACAAGGAATGAATTCTGAATAAGCTACTATTTTAGGCAAGTTATCGCAAATGAAATAACATCAATAAATTTCAAAATAATTTATTATCACATAAGTAACATACAACAAGCACCAATCAGGACCTACATTATAATGATTTTTACGCCTCTATAAAATCAGTTTGACATGAGTCAACACGCATGTATATGCGTTCATATAGCTATAGCGAAGACCATTTGTATAAAACCGTCAACTTGATTCACTGTGTTTTTTTACCTTGAATGTAGGGGCCTAGTCCAAAGCCAGGCCGCTGACCCTTGACCTGATCAATCGACCTATGGCGTCATTTCAACTTTTCATGTGCCTTGATTCTCCACTTGTAATTGGTTCATTCGACCTAATGTTATGATAAATAGTTATATTTTATTTCCTTATTTCTCTGCTGTTAACTGCTATATGTTGGTTTGTATTGGTGTGGTATGCACTAGAGGAGACGTGTATCTCCATGAGATGCAACTTTTGCCTCTATCGCCCAATATGACGCAAATGGCCTTAAAATGGCCATTCAGTACACAAACCAATCTAAAATAGAATCTATCCTACTGCCTACGTCGAGACATCGACTCTAAGATATACCCAGACCATCGTCGCGCCATAATAGTATGAGGGAGACAATTTGTGATTAGTGCAAATAATACAATAAATTATTCCTGTTCCCTTTTTGCACTGTTTATTGTTTTATTCTTTTAAAAACACATTTCGATAACTTACAAGACAAATAATGGCATAAATCCGCGCAAAAAAGTGCCAGAGTAACAAACTGATATGCTTTCAAATTCCCCCAAATTTTGGGGGGATGGCTGGTAAATATCCTAGAGCTTGTTCTCGATCTCTGAGAAGGCAAGTCTCGCGGGAACTAAAATGGGATTGACTAGAGACATATAAGAAAGCTTAATTGACCTGGACTACACATTTCCATAGAAGGGCTATTCCATCACAAGAGTTAAGTACCAGTTGATTAATTATTCAACTCACAAGACTTGGGGCGCTTACGATTTCTCGGTGTCGCCGGTGTTTCCAGTGTTGCCGCTAATCGAACTGAACGTGACCGCTGGTGTTGCTGGCGACAACTCGGCAACGCATATATGTGTCGCCTGTGTCGCTCGCTGCACATGCATTTTAGGAGGCTACCATAGTAACAGTGGAACGAAAATGATTTTTTCTCCCACAGTTTGTTAAAATAGTTATTTATTTTTGTTTTTATTTATTTAGTATCTCTTATGTTTTTCTGACTTTTCTGCACAATATTTGGCCTTTTTTTGTGAAATTTATGGCCAGCATTATTGTCTTGTAAATAACTGGCAACGTCCTGTACGATTTGTCTTTGGGTGATGCCAGCAAGGCCGGTCAGTGACACCGCATAATCGTAAATACCCTTAGTCTTATTGGCGTTTAACGAAAGACGACTTGTGCATAGCCATTGAAAGACTTTATCAAGCTCAAGATACATGTTGTGTATAGCTATATCCAAACTATTGTCAGAATTAACACAACTAGTGTCATCAACAGTAGAGTTTTCTGTCTGTCCAACCTTGGGAAATCGCATAAAAACACAAAATAAATCTTTCGGGACACAATTGAAAAAATCTAGGGTAAACTTACAAAAACCGAGGCACTGTTTTTGTGCCCACGCGGTGCTCTTTCAAATGGAACAAATTTGAAGTTTTTACACTGAACAGTTTTCGACAAATATACCGGTTTTTATGTAGAATCAGCCAATATCTGAAGTGGCAGAAATTGGCAATTTAAGTATGGCGGGTAAAATACCACCTTTCCATTCAATATCTCTCGATATATCCACAAAGGTTGCATTTAATATAATGGTTTATAGATTATGTATGCCAAATTTTAAAGACTTTGTAAAAATAAATTTTCATTTTAAAAACGAAAGCGCAGAAAACAGCAAAGACGTGGGTGAGTGTCTGAACTACGTAGTTTTTAAGATTATTTCCCAAAAATTAATATATATACATGTTTTTTTTTTATAATTGACCGAAAAGGCAAAATAAAGTTTTATATATTTCTTGCATTTCGTTAATTATAATTTTGTTAAACCTGTCTTTAAATGACAGTTTTTACTCCAAATTCTGAGCGACGTCGGCACCGTTGCTTACCTTCACACCTTTCTTAATGCTACCAGTGGGTGTTCTTCAGGGGGTATGCGATGTTGGTATAAAGGTCAGTTCCTTAGCCCTGGCTGAATAAATATGGATCTGTAACATGATACAAAAGCAAACATGAATGAAAAATAAAAAGATTGGATTGCAGGGCCGCGAAATCCTTACACGGGAAGCGGCCCTAAAACCACAATTTCAAACGAAAAACTTTCTGAATACACACATGAGACACATGTCTGTCACCTTCACTAAAGTCTTCTGTGTAATAAGTCACTCGCATGTGTCCATCTGTCAACTGATCAGTTTGATTACACACCCCCAACAGTCAGGTTCGTCTTTTGTGGTTAGGCTTGTGATAACGACCGGCAGGTCGTTAGCCCATAGGTGAGATAATCCCTTTAAGCCTTTCCACCTTGTCGTGCAGGTAATCTTTGAGACACATATTGAGACCCCCCCCCCTCCCCAAAAGGACTAACGGTAATATCCTTAAGTTAAACGGTGAAAAATTTCGTTCTTCATGGCAATGTGTCGTACTTCATGGCAATGTGTCGTAGCTACTGTAAAATGAAACTGGCGATTTCCTCTCCGAGAGCTGACGTCATCAAAGGAAACGTCACTTTCTTCGAGCGCTAATAAATTTAGTACATTTTTTGATACAATCAATATTTGTAAGTAAACTTTATTTCTTAAAACAGTGCAAATGTTGTTGTTTGGGCCTTGGACAACAGGACAACTTAATTGAAGAAAGTAGGGTGGTAGGTCAGCGGATCTGCTTTAAGCTCAAATCTTTTGTTTGAGAATTTTTTTGTTGTGGCCAGTAAAATAAACAGTCCAGTTGCATAGTTAAATGCTGATCCCATTTTTATTAATTTTCAGTACAATCTCATAAAACAGCATTTCAACTTTTATTCTTCCATCTTTATGAAGTAGTGCCAAATCAGACTGAAAGCAGTGGTTGATTTATCCAGCTCAAAGGAACGAAGCATAATTATGCAGAGTGTATATCTTGATTCTCCTAAACACCTAGGTGTGGCTGTCTGTTTCCAAGTAGACACAATGTACGTAATGGGCTATTGCAGTCAGAAAACGGGTAAAGCCGTTTCCTTATATCTGCAGCCGAGCATATTAGTTTATCACATGAACCAACGTCTGCAGACTACAGGTGCTTACAAACCACAAGAGATCCCACCCGGGGACCTGTGTTGCTTAAGTCTAACGTACTTACCCTGACGCCTAACAGTCAAGGCATTGTGCCGTAATGACAGAATAAAACGAATTACGTCGAACGTAAGCTACACATGCTTCGTAAGATAGGCCCAGGTGTTAGGAAGGCCATTCATAGTATTGTTGCACCAACTGATAATTAAGATCATAATAAAATGCCTGCGGATGGAAAGCGAACCACACATGCTCTAAAAGACTGTAAAAGACTCTCTGTTATATATTTATAAATTAATGAAACCCAACACTCCCAATTGTATTGAAAATAACCATACCTATTTCTCTTAAAGCTCTGTATTTTTTAATTTATAAGTATTTTAGGAATAACATTTTTAAAGCACAAATAGATAGGCTTTCCGTTTAAGATCTGGTCCTGTATATGTAAAATACTGTTATCAGGAGAACGTAATGCATTGGATTTATATTTAATGATTTGAATATATCAATTCTAGAAATTGTAGCTGCTTGCTTGATTGGTGTTTTAGGCCGTACTTAAGGTTATTTCACTTATATGACGGCGTGCCAGCCCAATGGCTGAAGGAAACCTCATGTACCAAATCATGAAGCAAATTCCAGAAATTGTAGTTCAATTCCGGTAACCTCATGTACCAAATAATGAAGCAAGTTCCAGATTTCCCTCACATATGTGCTCGCGTAAAGCAGGGGATTTATTATTTCAACTTCAACCTTACAAAATGAACACACTGACTGGTTTTAAATGGTAATTTTGCATAGATATTTAATTGTATACTGTGCCTGTGGTGGTTAATGCAAATTGACAAATGCTGAGTTGGTTAACGACATTGCGAGAGCTGCAGCTTTGTATCAAAGTGATAATGGATGCCGTGTTTCGCCATGGGTATATGTCAGGTCATCGAGACTAACATATTCAAGCTTTGTCAATTTTCTCCTTCAAACCAATCATCATAGCCAATTCAGAGGATCACCAAACGACATGAACAACGCAAACAGCCTGCTTGTGAAAGTCTTCTTTGACATGGGATTTCTGATGACGGTATTGGTCCATCCCAATGAACTGGCAGGTGTGTGTATGAGGTCTTGCATCTGGTTTGGTGTACTATTGTAATGGAAATTAATATTGATGGCGCTTGCAGTTCTAAGTCACTAGAACTATGCGCGACATTACTTTGCATTAATGTAAGTCAGTAAAACAGTTAATATTAAACAAGTATTTATTTAGAGTTTTAGTGACTATTTGTGTGTTTATAATATGCGCAGCTACTGCCTTAAACAGTATGCCGCAATTTTTATTCAGATTTAAGATATTGTCTACATTGGGCCTCTATATGCCAACACACAATAAACAATTGAACAAATCGCCACGAGACACATTATAACGGGAGCACTTTAACAGAAAATGTTCAATTGAGACCGATGCCTAGTCCCTGACACAATTAAACATTTCCTGTCAGGTTTGTTTATTTATCCTGTGTATTGGTGTACTATTACAACTATTGGACACCTATATAGGGATGCTGCTCATACGTCGCTTTGAGTAAGTCAAACAAACAAAGACACTGCTCGGACAGTGTATGTACTGAAGTTAGTCGATGAAGCACTCAGCAGTAAACTAATCTACAATTTTAACAAATAGTGTACACAATTATTGTAATAACTCAGACGAAGTGTAATTGAAAAATAAACAAACTAAACCCGATGGAACCAACTCTGAGCCAGAGATCATCGAAAACCGCATTTTGCAGATTGACCATCAACTGGATGCCCTCAGAAATGAATGTATAAATCTTTATCCAACATTCCATTTCTGGGTAGACTTTCTCTCCAAAGTGTTACAACCATCTACTTTTCTATAACCATGGGATGTGCACGATTCTGAAGTCGCACACTTGTTGACCTCTTTGGTGATTTCAAATCGCCCAATGTATGCAAAATACATGTCTGTTGTTCAGCTTCAACAACGAATGCTGCCATCAGAGATTATTGAAGCAATCAGATAGGACGTTTTCATGGCAACGGAAAACAAAACCCTGAGATGTTGTGATCATCGGACTCACTCTTACAGTGACGCGTTACGTTAATTTATTGTGTTAAACGTGAATCAGAAGAGCTCTTTAAGGAATAACAACGCTTTGCACTTCTGTAATGGTTTAGTGTAAAGCTAATTATTAAGGAAAGATAATTAGTTTGAATGTACGGTGTGTAAAATGTGTTCTCTTTAAAAAGTTATAAATAAAATATTTATACAAGTAAAAAAATGGCCCACGACCGTTATGGGACTCAACCGATTCGGCTTCAGAGGCTGACGCTTATTCCATTATACCACAAGACAATATGATATGCGGCAGAACAATATAAAGTGTCTTATATTTGTTTATACTTAGGGTCCGAAGGGCAACATTTGTCACTTTGTATAAAATCATTGGTGTGTGGAGAACATGACACATGATGACGAGATCGCCTAAGTCGCATGCGATTTGTATATCCGTCAAATCAAAAACGAATGTGTATTAGATTAGATTATTTATTCACCATATCAAAAGAATACATATAACCATAATAATAGGAGCGCTTAAAATAATTTATTTAAATCCTGTATAACGAAAACAAAAATGTAAGCACAATGAAATGACATGAGTACGGCGGGAGTAAAGTCACTTGTTATATCTCATAATTGATAAATAAATAAATATGTACGAAATATAAGCTATATGGTGCTTGGATATAAAAAAAAATTAACAGTTAATTATAATCCATCTAAATATATATATCTTTTTATAAATGAAGAGAGATAAATTTGCTTGCCTCCACCGGGAATCGAACCCGGGACCTTTGTGTCACAGAGGCTATATCTATATATATACGTATATTAGCCACAAGAAACAGTTATATTATATTTAAGATACGCTCCAGTAGATAATCTTTTAATTTATCTTTAAATAAAGAAAATGAATTTATTGACTTTAATGTAAGCGGTTATTTATTCCATTCCCTTGGACGAAGAATTCTTAGAGTGTATTGTGAATAATTTGATTTGTGAAAGGGTCCAAATAAATTCATATTTATTTTTTTTTTAGGAACAGTATGCACATCAGACTGTTGTCTGAAATAGTGTCTGTAAACAACATGGAGCATATATAGTTTATACATAAACTTATTCGCTTCCAGCATGGAAGAGTAAAGGACAAGGGCCGTAATGGTGGTATATTGAGGTCCCGAAACAGAGGTCGGGTATGACATAATTTGGGTGAAAAAGATATTATTCGGATTATTCGTTTTTGTAGAGTACGTAGTTTTTTCAAACGTATGGTGTATGTGTTACCCCAAAGAAATATGCCGTAGTTCAAATAAAGGAAAACAAGTGAATAATAGGGTTAAGGGTTTTTTTGTTGACATTATTTGGGATGAGTTTGATAATACCGATGTTTCTACAGATTTTATTACTTGTATAATGGAGGTGAATTTTCCAATTTAGGGATTCATTTAAAAAGATCCCGACAAATTTATACGAAAAGGAAACACGTTCAACAAGTTGGATAGGGAGAAAATCGTCGGAATTAAGTATTAGAGTTTATAATCTTAGATTTAGGGCGCTTACGATTTGTCGGTGTCGCCGGTGTTTCCAGTGTTGCCGCTAATCGAACTGAACGTGACCGCTGGTGTTGCTGGCGACAACTCGGTAACGCAAATTTGTGTCGCCAGTGTCGCTGCGCGTGCATTCAAGGAGGTTTCCATAGTAACAGTGGAACGAAAATGATTTTTTCTCCCAAAGTTTGTAAAAATAAATTATTTGTCTTTGTTTTTATTTATTTAGTATCTCTTATGTTTTACTAACTTTATATGCACAATATTTTGCCTTTTTTGTCGGGTTTTCGGCCTGAGCATTATTTAATTGTAAATTACTGGCAATTACTGTACGATTTGTCTTTGGGTGTTGCCGGCAAGGCCGGTCAGCGACACCGCATAATCGTAAGCATTCCTGATCATGTAGACAAACGATGGGTTTTATTTGGTAAAATTGCAAATTCAACTTGTAATACTTGTATGAGGCGAAACGCGCTGGTGTTTGTTTATTTACGTATTTAACTTCTTCGTTTGGCTGCAAACATAAACAACACATATGGTCGGTTGTTAAATCCGTGCATATCTCCTTATTTGGAAGAATGACGAAATGAGGTTGGGCAGCCAGTGGAATGGTTTCCTTACAGTGCAGCGAACGACAACTCTTGTACGTTGAGAAAAGCTTAATCACATATAGGTACAGTAGATGCACTGTCTGGTACAGTGCCAGTCCTTCACCAGCTGTGCAGTTAGAATCGGCTTCCCAATTTAAACTAATTAGGCCTAACATTTTACTCTTTGTGATCTTCATCAAGTGTAGATCTCTATGTTTTATTTTCCACTCACTTTTGATTTAATTAACCAAAATATATAATCAAAATAATATTTATTTCAGCATTTAAAGTGTTTCGTCAATCAAAACAAATTTATTTTACAATTGCTAAGGCCTAGAGATTTTTATAAGTTTTTTTCCAGGCTGACATTGGCCTAAATTGTTGAAAAATTTATTAAATCATAGTAAAACCGACTTGGATTGTTTGTTTGTAAGTTTGTTTGTTTGTTTGATTGGGCTTTTACGCCGTACTTAACCGAAGGAATATGATAAATGAATCATCCACCTCCAAAAATATTTCTTCTACGGTAAATTCCACATAGTTATGGGTCAAGTTTGCTCCGATAACGATAACAGTCTAAACCAGTTAACACAGCGCAATATGGAGTCCAACTAAATTGATCGTTTATCATAATCTATTCTGTCTTTCAACTATACGATTTTAATGTGAAATTGGTTTGTAATATATTATCGTATTTGCGAGAAAAAGTGAAGGTGGTTTTGAGTCGTGAAACTGCTGTCATCCGGACTTTATCGACACAACCAGTGACAACACTCTTGTAAATTGGTCTGTCTAACAAAAATCACCGTAAAAAATTTTCTTCTAACTTCCCTCTGAGAACGGCGCAAATGTCCAATCAATCAAATCAACAAACAATCCAAGTCGGTTTTACTATGATTGAATAACCTTTTCTGGACGAAAAAATATATTTACTTCTTGCTACATTTACGGTGATATGTTAGAAACCAATTTCAGACGAAATTCATACCGCTGAAAGACAACATAGAAAATAATAATCGATCAGTGTAGCTGGACTCCATATAACGCTGGGTTAAATTTCTAACTTTGTTACCTTGAGCTCTGGAATCTCGTAACCGTAAGATCGCTTATACAATTCCATATGTCAAAATGTTTTACGCGTCTGACATATTTTTTTTTTATTTTATAAACGAGTAGGCTACAACAATGGCAGTTTCCCACAATATCTGGTATTATATCTATGCAAGGCACAGATAAAATAGTTTACTTAATGGGTATTGTATGTGATTTGCACACGTTCTAGCATTTGTTGATGTATGTCCCAGTAGATAACAGTTATAGCCAGTATATACTAGCATTGGTATTGTTCATGAAATAGTTGATTCAAGCATGCTATTTTATGACACAATTAAATGTATATGTTATTAAATTAAAACGATTGAAGTTGAAATTAACCAGGTCTCGTTACAGCCTGTAACAATTACAGGAATGAAATATCACTGGAGCTGCGGAACACATAGTTAGATGTTGTCATGGTACTGCGTGAATCATGAAGACAGCATAAGTGAAATGATGTTATTTTCAGAGCAGCAATAAGCGATATTTGCATAAAGGCGACACTGGTTATATTTTAAGTTCAATTACTGCTTGAATAGAAAATCTTTAATAAGATACAATTAGCATTTTAACTTCCAACATAAATACTATTATAATGTAATTATTATAATTTGCCCGAATGCGTTTGTGAATATGATAAATACACTTTTTGTTTTAAAAAAAAAGAATTGTAGCCACATCACGCTTTGACTAGCCGTCCTAACTCCGAACATCAGACCTCTACAATGAGGTTTCACGGTATATAGAGCCTACGGTCGTTCTAGAAACAATTAAGTCATATGCATTTATTATAAAGCAATTAGGCCTGTATTAATTGTGTCAGATAAAAAAATGTAGGTCACATGACGCACGAAGGTCGTGATAGTTTGCATATGACCTCGGACATACATGAAAACTAATTAGTTGTGGACTAGAATTAATAACAGTAACAC
>JAUELC010322764.1:0-21776 GCA_031471745.1 Cryptochiton stelleri
TTGTACTTCTGCATTGTTTAGTTTTTATTTTATGTCGTTGCAAACATGTGGTATCGTTTCTTTTGGACACTAGTTTATATATATTGAACTACCACAAGTAAATTTGAGCGTGGGACACATTCCGTTTTTATGACATGCAGAATAGTGGCGATATATTCAACGGTCATGAAGTCAGTGAAGTAATGACTGAGATTCCAATCGTAATAAGATACAGCTTAATTTACTGTGTCTCAGTCTTCGTCTGACCGTAATATATTACAATGTACATCTTAAATCCTCCTATCATCCAGTTATGATGGGTCAGATTCCACATCAATATTTAAAGGTCTACAACTTTAAGTCGGTAATATAGACAAAGAGAACAAATTTATGTCTGACCACCTACCGAAATAGGATCGTTAACAGAGACTGCTTTGTAAGTAACGTTGGCCGTTTTGCAATTATGTTTGTCAGTTAGTTGAACCTGTAAAAAGTCTGTCTCAATTCTAAGCCTTTCGGAAAATGAGTTGCATCCGGACACTGGTGGCGTGGGGTATATACTTTCTTTCTTTTTAATATGAAAGTTTACTCTGAGAGAACATGATATATTAAAAACCTTACTAGTCTATTCAAAAGAGTGATTTGTCGAGAAATCTTGGATTCAGTGCTCAAGGTTTTTACTAATCTCTCGTGTCTGTGACAGTTTAAGCTACTCGATCACGGCCCAGAAGATGGTCGTCGGTTAGAATGGCTAATACTCGCTGAAGCCAATTCACCGTAAAAAAAAGTATTCCTTGATATGTGCCCTCTATTTAATGGCTATTTACAATGGATTGTACATTTACGGAATAAAAATTGCAATCGAAAAAAGTCGTACATCTAAATAATAAAATAAATATAGGCCTAATCAAATGGATTGATTTCACTACATCTGAGCATCGAATGTCTCAAAGTACTTCATTCATAATAATATTTATTCAGTTAATAGCTTATTTCCCATCTGTCAGCAGTGTATAGGGGGGAGATTACCGTTGACTGTGGAGATCGCCGGCTGATTTCTACGAGTTTTCTTCCCTGTTTTCATACAAACAAAGGTAATGGAATGTAGCAATATTAATGAAATACCATTGAGTACGATGTTAAATCCTAGTAATATATACTTTGTTCTCAAATTTGAAAGAAATTTTCAATAATATCGCTTGGCCAGTTCAAATATAGTCTCTGAAGAAAAGAGGCATTGCCCTATGGGGCCATCGAGCCAAAATTAAGTATTTTATTAATATTATTTCTACAAAAGAGTATTGATCCCACGCATATATTGCTAACCTTGTGGTGGGTCCACCCATCTTTTCATTTGGTCCATCACTAATTTATAACGTGACTTAGACAGTGGTTTAACTTGTCCTTCTTCCTGATGGGTATTCATGAATAATAAACTCTGTGGTTTATATGATCAATTCCACGAATTCGTCGTCTCTTTAAACTTCATCACGGAAGGAATTTGTGACCTGTCGTGTTATGTACATTACGGAGTGGACTCATTCAGCGAAGCGGTTGTGGATAGAAAATATAAATCCCTGACCTGAAAAAATTCCAAATCATTCCGTTGGTTTTTCACATATCTTAGAAATGTCGCCTATCTCTAAAAGCCGACAAAGGCTCGCAGCACAACAATACAAGTGTTTAGTTCGGAAGAAAGCATTTACATGTAAGATGGCCACTCAATACACATGCGTAAATCCAAGGGGACAGAAGTTAGCGAAGATAAGCGATTTGGAACAAGAATGTTCTGTAGGTTAATGCTAACTGCATAACTTGTTGGCAGTTGTTCGATTCACACTCAGGATACACACAAGGAAATGTTTCGTTAGACCCGAGTATCATCAATACAACAAATCCATCGTTTGTATGCGTTATATGGAGTAATGAAGTAAGAGTTCCAACCTGCCCCTGAGGGTGTTTCAACTTACCCCTTACGTGGGGCAAGTTGGAACAGAAAACCACTTGAATCGTTTTGTTCGGAGATACTTCGCTAAATCAGACTCAGGTCTGTGAATGCTGTTGACTTGTAACTGGATGCCTGCTCTATAAGTTGGACATTTGACAGTCAGAATATTCCTAGTTGTTTTCTGTCTAAGACCCAAAATATAAAAAAAATATAGCGCGCGATAAACATATTTTACTTACGGTCAAAATTCCAATTTTATTTCTCTTTATAAGTTTGACGATTTGTTCTGAAAATATATTGTAACCAACTGCAAATATTTGTATATGCATGATTAAACTATTAGTCGATCAATAGGCCGCCGAAATAGGGGAGTAGAAATTTAGAAAATCCTGATAACGCGCCTAAAAGTCGAGAACCATTCACCAGAGAGATTTGAAATTAATACTGAATATTTGTATCATGAACCTTGTCTGTTAACCCAAACCTCCCAGGTTCGAGTCCCGCTAAAGGCATTTTTTTTTGTTTTAATTTTTTCCGATGTATTTTGTAGTGTATGAGCCAATAGACTTGGAACAATACATCAGAGAGATTTGAAATTAATACTGAAGATTATTAATATGAAAACAAAATTAAGAAAATTAAGCCATTTACGTAAATAGTTTAAAAGTTGTGAAATCAAATCTAAACCTATGGACACGTATCTCAATATTATTGGAAAAAAATATCCTCATCTGTCAGAATGACGTAGTGGTTAACGTTCTCTGCTGTAAAGCCAAACATGGCTGGATCGAGTCCCACTCCAGGCAAACAATTTTATTTTTTTAATTTTTTTTTTTTGCGATGTTGATTGTAGAGTTATGACCGAATCGGCTTGGAAACCATATAAGCGGTTTCGTTCCGGTTATAAAATCTAGTTATCATTGAATCTGATAAAGGTTGCTTTAGAACCAGAAAAGCAGTGTTGGTCGTCTCTTATTCCGCCAGATTTTCCAAAATCACGAAATATCAAGCGTAACGTCTTTATATCAAAGCATGGATTGAGACGTACAGTTGTGTATCTGCCAATAACATTTTCGTAAAACCTTTGCCCAACTGTAAGCAATCACATAGTAGATATTCTTATTGCTAAATCCTTCAGATGAATTGATTTTTTTTCTTGCAAACGTATGGATGGTATTTTGTGATACTCCGAATTCCCTTATATTCAACAGGGTATGTTTAATATATTTCCTGAAAACATTGTATCTGCTGCATTAAATTTGTAAAAAAGTTGTTAGCAATATTTAGATTAATCGTTATTCTTGACACAAAATACACCATTTTTATCACCAGCAGGAGATCTTTAACTTACCCGGAGTACAGTATAATCCCAATGCGGGTGCATGTATGTAAACCTGGAGGCTGGAGCGATGGTATCAAACTACTCTTTAGCTCTCGTGGAAGTCCGTAGTTGAATACACTTCCCAATCTTGTAGACCGTTATTTTTGCTAATTCACAACAAAATTGTCAACAAGCAAAATCAAAATAATAATCCGGTGTTGTTTTTTTTGTTGTAATAATTTCCGTAAATTTTGTTTCCTTGTAGTTAATACATCAGTAAATGACACCCAAATTACATTTCTACCATAATTATTGCCTGAGTATTATAATATATTTATTGTGTAAATACATGTAGGTTAGCCGCCATCCCAATAATACGAAACAAACAGGAATGTCTCAGTTGCGCCATTACCAAGAGTTATAATCATCCCACTGTGTTGTCACAGAAACAATAATTAAATAACATCATTAAATGTGGGTGATACATTGGGGTCAATTTAAAACAAGAATATCCTCTTTCCAATGTTAAAGACGATAGGTTTCAATTTCGCTAGATTTATTGGAATTAAGCTATCCAGCTAGTCAGGAATTTGAAGCCACAGTGATTTCACAGTGATTCCACAGTGTTCTCAAAGGTGATCTACAAAACCATCACAGTGTCATGGTGGACTAAATCTGTAACCGCTTTTGGATGTCACACAGTGATATCACAAACCCTCTCCCAACCCCCTCCCACCTCCCATATGAGGGGGGGGGGGGGGTATACTGGATTCACCGTATCCGTCCGTCCGTATCTGTTGCGGGCTATATCTTCTTAACTTCTCTATGGATTTACATATTGCCTTTTTGTTAACATTATGGTACTTGTATTTTATGACTGTTTATATTTACTCAGGTCCCTGGGAAGAACAGTGGACGACTGACCAGGCTGCACAGTTTAAATAAATTTGAATAAACAAACACATACAAATAGTATTTATCACCTTGACATTCAGTTTTGCATTGAACACATTTTTTGCCAATACTTTCATTATTGGTCACACGTTGGGTGTATAATCAACTGCTGCCATCTAACAAATATATCTCCTGAACGTGGCACCACTGTTATCATTATTGTTCAAAGAATTTATGCAAGTTATTCTTCTTTCTTTTTTTGCCGTCAAAGGGAAAATTTCATTAGTGTTGTGTTCTTTTTGTTATCGCTGTTCAATACAACCCCTGTTTTGACATAATACACTTCGGTCGAGATAGCACAAGTTAACAAAAATAAGTTACACAAAAATTATAGCAGCGGCTAACCAGTCCTTAAACCTCGTCTGCCACTGATGACAAAAACATATAATGGGTTACAGCAAAGACTGGTTGTCCAAACCATTGATGAACTGTCGCCTTGTGAATTGAAATAGGACGATGCAAAGAGTAAATAGTTACAAGCCACGATATATGTCTATAGTGCATATGATAACCATAGTGAATTTCATAGCACAGTTTACGGGCAGATATGAGACACATGAGTCAATAAATACTGATATTGAAACCGATATTACATGGTGTATTGATTGATGTCGTACTTAACATTTGACTGCTTCTTTCCGCTTATCACTCTTTACTTTATCTAACCTTACACATGGACTCGAACGTTCAGACCTGGGCGACTCTGTTTCAGCTGTAACAGAGATATATTAGTTTATTAACTCACCAAAGGGCTTCTAGGGACCCTTGCATAGAATTGACGATTATATGTCGATATACGAGAACTGGTGACAGCATATTTTCGGGAGAAAACTCCTTGGTATTATTAATTTATTGGAGTTTCTAAATTAAAAACGTTGCCAGCCTCCAGATTTAAGAAGATACAGTGTTTTCGAGATTCGAGAATGTACATGCGAAGTTCAAATACCTTACACATAATTTCGATAATTGACTGGGAAATATTTGCGAAGATACTTGCCTGAAAACATGAAATAATGACAATATATTCCAACTGTCTCTCGTATGTCTTTGACACTCTCCCGATGGCTGTATAGAGGTCACCAGTGTTCGCCTATGCGCCTCAAGGGGAAATCAGAAGAGTTTTATTTCCTGTTTAGTGAAAACATATCGATTTCGGAGCTTTTTCTTTATTTTATGGACTGGTAGGCTTTAGTGTTGTCGTCATTAAGAATATATGTTTTCCGAGGGTGCCTCAAACAGTTATCACACTATATATGTTTCATATAACAAATCTGTTCTAGCGTCTTTGTTCAAATAGTATTTAATCCAACCAGCTTATTCAATTCATATTTCAATACTTTATCTTACTTTTAGGAACAGCCGTCTTTATCGAACCTTTGAAGAGCGGCTTAGTGGGTCGATATGTACCGAAAAAAAAGGATCTCTAATAAGTGACCCGGAGATATCAAATATATGAAACTCGAGTAGTAATTTTCATTTATTCCAAGCCTCTGACGAGGAATAAATTAAAATTATTACTCCAGTTTCATAAATTTGAAATACGGGTCACGAATTTGAGATCCTATTTATCCCATAAATCTTAGTTATGTTATATTTCCGAAAAATAAAATTGAAATATTTTCGCTTAACTTGATAGAAATTCCAGAAGTGCGCTTTGATACATAAATTCTCACACATGTAGTTTTCATTTATTATCTGTCCAATTCCATTTTTGACAATTTTGACAGCATCGCCATGCTGTCGGCCAGCCCTGTTTTGTTTGAAGTTACATGTTTGCTGACGACATTTGGAAGTTGTGAAAAGAAGTAGTCAGTTTGGGTTGTAGCGTTTTATTGGTTGAATTCGATCAATGAACAGAAATTTACCAATCACAGTGTGGGAAAGCTCTTTCCCACACGTGGGATATCAAATAAATATATCATGGTTGTATTACACTGAAATTTACTCATTTGTGGTATATAAGCTCATGCTTTGACAGTTAATAAAATATATAATTTAGTTTCATCAATTAAAGTGCACTTCTACAGTTGAAAATATTTGAATTTGAGTTCAATTTAGTTTAATTAGAGTAAAAAGATTTAAACTCGAATTGAAATTATTTAAACTCAATTTGAAAAATATGAATTTAAAAATATATTTTATATTACATTTCAAATTTCATAATCATGGCATTGATCCGCCGTATAGGAGCCGGGTTTTTTGTTTGCGTTCATTGTTTCATCGAAATTTTCCTACCTCATAAGTTTAATGCGTAAGTTTAATTTCGATCTAAATATAATCTTCTGTTTCTCAATTTTATTTCTGACTTTTCTTCAGATTGGTTTGGTTACAGTGCCAGTGTAAAAATAATGGGCCTCAGAACTGTTTTTCGTTAGGTGCAAGCAAATATTCTCTATCCGAAGGGGGCAGAGGAAAAAATGTATCGTTCCTGCCGCTCCAAATATCATTTAGTCCCGATGTGCCCTACATTGTAGGCCTGTGTCTCGTGTTCCGTTTGTAAAGATGAATTACAAGGAATTCATGTCAACAGAATGTATGATTCGTGTGTCATATGACCTATATATGTTAATATATATCTTATAAATGAAGAGAGAAAAATTTGCTTGCCTCCACCGAACCCGGGACCTTTGGATTACAGGCCCAACACTCTAACGACTACGGAGGCTCACGATAGAACGAGTTCCCGAATTCTAACCCAGTGAAGACTGCGATTTTCTCTCAACATAAAGCACTGACACAGGGGCGCTTAAGTAGCAGCTTTTTGATCTGGATATTACTCACAATTGGTTTTTGCTTGAGTAAATCCCAAAGTCTGTTTCTGGCATATATATATATATTTTTTTTATAAATGAAGAAAGAAAAATTTGCATATGGATATAAATATGTATTACCTTCGCTTGAGGCGTACAGAGGTAACCCATGACAACTCGATAGCAAGATCCGTAGAAGAACTTGTTAGAGCGGTTATCTACACCATGAGATGAGTTACCTGTTTTCTGTACATCGTCCTCTCTGTGCCAGTCGGATTAACCTTACGGTATATCTATATATATAACGCCAATTAGTTTTCCATCACATTTCTGTGTCCAACTTATTGGCCATTTGATCGAGCGCCAGTGCGGCAATGTACATATCAATGATACAAACGAGGCCATCCATATACATTGAACCCGACATAAGTCTATTATTAAACGATTGAATACATGATAAAATACTTCACGTCTGATTTCTTTTCCCCTCCCAATGCTCAAGAATTTACCCAATCTAACGCACGATGTCCAATGAGTAGCCATGGATGGCGCTTAATCAGCCTTCAGAGTTAGGTATCGACTTAGCTAGAGTTCCCCTACTGGTATCGTGTCACCATCGCGCAGAATGTTTATATCGGCGAAAAGGATAATCCTATGCTAGGACAAAAAAAAACGTGAATTTTTAAAAAAATATAAGTGATTACTCAGTATTATTTCCCAGTTAAAATAATACCTCCCGCAATACTCGTTTTAAGTTGTTATACATAATCGTGAATAATTGTGAATTGTTTCTTAAGATTCATATTATTATCTTGACCATAATTGAGTAAGTTGGGTATCTTATCTTGTTTGATTTCCATTTATCATCATTTCCTTCAGTTATACATGATTCAGTCTGATATATTTGATGTAATGTCAGTTCAAGATGACATGTAGTATCGTATGACGTTACTGTTGCCAGAGCCAATCAACTTGAAGCGAAAGTCTCGTTTTATCAAAGAAACTGCCAAACGACTCTATAGCTGCCAAATGAGATGACGGAAATTGTACACAGTGGCTCACTACGGAAAGTAGCGCCCATGGCAAGTACTAAAATTGCGCCCCTGCCCAAAATCTGACAGCCATATTTTAGAAAACTGTACGATATAATATCGGCAGTAAAAACAAGTCTAGTTCGTTAATACGTTTTAATTTACAAAATTATTACACTAATTACAACTGCATTTTGCTTTGTACTGATTCAAAAATAATATTTTAATGAACAAATTATGGTACTGACAAATTATGGAAGTATATGTTTGCCAAGTTTCAACTTGTTCGCTTAAGACGTTTTTTGGAAGAAGGATTTTGAAGGTTTTTAAAATGGCCGCCGAGTCACTTGACTTATACTCATGAACAGCATATCACGTTTTCCCCTTTGCCTTATACTACCCTCCCACACATTTTGAACTTTAAATCTTAATCGGTGCTTGAGATATTTAGTAACAAAAACTGTCTATAATAATTTAAAAAATAATAATCGTAACGATTTCAAAAGGTTTTCTGGCTGGCATAAAGGCTCGGAAACCCTAAAAATGAGAAAAATATGAATAATATATGTTTTGCGAAACAAAAAAAAATCAATAGACCTTTAGAGCTAAGAAATAGCCTTTTAAGGAAAATAATGTAAAAGACCAGAAATTACGTAATAATTGACATGTGGTTTAAACAATCCGGCCATCTAAGTGCTTCCCACCCATGACAATCAAAGATAGCTCATACATCTAAGATTTGTTTTTCCCTATACGAGGCTTTACTGACTTGTTCAGCATAATTTTTTTCTTTAGTTTAAATTGCCACATTATATGTTTAATTTTATAGTTTATTATATTTTTATACATCATTACTTTTTGTTTACCTTGAAGTTTTAATATATATATATACTCACAAGGGCAATTACATAATTTCAGGATTTATTTGAATAAGTTGCACTTAAAACATAAACAATACTAGAAAAGGTTTTTTTTTTACATTTTTTTAAAATTTTTACATTATTTACATTCATGTATACTTGTTGAAGCAAATAAAAAACATTAAGAAAGATTACAAATTTTAAAAACTGCTGAGTGGCGCCCCCTTTAAGTGGCGCCAAGAGCACTTGCCATACCTGCCATACCCTAGATACGCCAATGAGTGCACATCTCAATGGAATAAGTATCCATGTGCATCAACTTATTGCCGATAATTTCGATTTGAAATTGTACATTTTATTTGTATTGTAAATGCCAAAATGAAATTCCAATATCCTGTAAATGTTCTGTGTCGCATTTCAATATGTCGTATCTGACTTTAAGATAACATGACTTTCACATAACCAACTTACTGCCTGATGAATCCATATCGTTGATGAACTACTTAAAGTATGACACCGCTAATTATGCCTTGTTTACGCTGAATTATTAACCCGATATATTTGTTCTTGTGTAGGCTGATGCTGTGAACCGCTGACAACCTTTTCATCAGACATCCATTCACCTTACATTCCTTGGGATTCGTTAGCTTCATTTGTTTTATTATTACAAATTTATTCGATTACTAGCAACATGGCGGACTAGTTTTTCGTGAAGTAACAGTAGAAGTGTTTACGGGTCAATTATTGTAATCTAGAGCGTCCTTATCTTTAACATAATGCCACGTGGGAAACATGTCTGATAAAACTCTTACCCAAACTAATACATTATCATTTCTCGGTGTTCACTTAAACCATACATTAAACTGGACAATTCATATTACTTTTTTATTCAAGAAAATATCTATAAACGTTGGAATCATCAGTCACTTAACATGTCTTCTTAACAATAAAGCACTAATTATATATCCACTTCTCACATACTGTAATGATGTGTGGGGTAATACCTATACCAGAGTCATCTGCTTCCCCTCGTCTGTCTTCAAAAAAGAGCAATCAGAGTTACTAACCCTGGGAAAAGGACAGATTCTGTCACTGAATTGTTTAAGAAAAATAATCCATTACAAATTCCCTTAATAAATACTTTCCTTTTAAATTAATTCAAACATAATATTAACACAATTCCGCACTTTTTCGATACCTCCTTCAGGAGGCAGTCAGATATACATGTATACCCCACAAGAACGTCATCTATAAATCTACACCACCCTTTTCATATAACCAACTTATCACTTCAATCACGTAAAATTAAGGCTCCAATTGAATGGAACAAATTGCCAACGAGCATTAAGACTATTAACTCAATTTCTCTGTTTAAATCTCGTATCAAACATTACCTAATCAGAAGTATCGGTCAGCCTGGCTAGAGTTTCCTTCCTCCTGATTTTATCTATAAAACTATGATTGAAAATTATTATGCCAGAAATATTGTTTAATAAATTATAACAATAAAAACATATATATATTTATGTGTAAAACTTACATATTTAAAACGTGTTGTTTTGTAATGTTTTGAATCCATTGTGTTAAATTGTTCATATTTAGATGCTTCTGGGGAATAAATTAAATGAAAATGAAATAACTTAAACATCATAACAAATATCAAGAATTGTTCGAAATGTCTGATTCCTGGTCGTATCTGCTGCAATTAACACAACTTACTATATACGACTGTAAATGTTGCTATATTCACCGTGTCCGTCCGTATATTGTTCCGGGCTATATCTCCTTAACTTCAGTATGGATTTACACAATACTTTACATGTTTGTTACTCATGACATAAGGGTGTGTCGGGTCCATTACTCAAGGTCTTGATCTCACGGTCAAGGTCATATATCTCCAATGTGCTAATACATGTATCTGTATATGTCCTGCGCTATATTTTCTTAACTTCTTTATGGATTTACAAAATACTTTACATGATTGATTCTCATGACATAAGGGTGTGTCGCGTCCATTACTCAAGGTCTTGATCCCAAGGTCAAGGTCATATATCTCCAGTGTGTTAATACAGAGATTTGTATCTGTTCCGGGATATATCTTCTTAACTTCTTTATGGATTTACATAATACTTTACACGATTATAACCTAGAACATAACGGTTAGTCGCGACCATAAATCAAGGTCGTGATCCCAATGTTAAAGTCATATATCTCCAACGTAGTAATACATATGTTAATACATTTCACTCAACGTATATGGGTTCACTGTGTTCACGCTTTGTTATATTAAATCTGCAGGCTAAGTATACGTTTACCCGAGTTTCTTTTTTTTACTTCATCCAGTCAGAGAAATTATACATTAGATGTACATAGTTTTGCTAAATAAAACGAAGAGGGAAGAGGGTGAGGGGGAGGGGGTATCAGAGTGAGCCTTGCTCATTGTAGCACTTGTTTTTGTTTGATCCAATCAGTTCTAAGTATGCTTGTCATTACGTTGTATGGAAATATAAGGTTGATATGATCTTTGATGTACAGTGTGGTTTATTTTCTGTGATTTAAAACTATCTTAGGGTTCATTTATATCCCCTACTCGCTAAAGCCTTTGATTTATTCTCAACGAGTCTAATCTAGTTTGCTTTAGAAACAGATAAGCGGTGTTGGTCGTCTCTTATTCCACTAGAGTTGCCAAGAGCACTAAACATCAAACTAAACTTATCTATATCAAAGCATGGATTGAGACGTACAGTCCTCTATCTGCTAATAACATTATCGTTAAGCCTTCGCCTAAGTGTCGCTAATCACATAGTGTATATTCGTATTGCCAAAAACCCTTCAATTGAATTGATCTTTATTTTCATGCAAAAGTATGATGGTACTTGTCAATACAAATTGACTGTGATGTTCAACACGGTAATTTAATCTTGTTCCTGAAAACATTATCTCTGCATTTAATTTGTTTACCAAACATTAAAATAAATCATAGGCCTATTGTTAAACTCATATTTAAATAAATCCTTATTCCTGATATAAAATACACCATCGTAGTTTATCAGTTATATAGTCTAGTTCCAATGCGGATAGGCTCGCTGCCTCACAGAATACACTTCGCCCGAGTTAAAACTAAAAAAACACCAACTATAAACACAAAGAGTGTAGACACTAACCAAGAATTAGACCAAGTCTGCTGCGGATAAAAAAACAAAAAAATCGACTGGTTTGCAAACCATAAATAAAATGTTAACATCTGCATTTCATTGTTGCGGTCGTTTAAACATTTACTCACCGGGATATTTAGTTTATATGATTTCCATTGTGAATTTGTTAACATCTATCGAGCAGTCACTAGGCAATACATACCGATATCAGAATCGATACTAGTGTTATGTTACATGGCGGATTGATTGATACCGTTCTTAACATCTGACTGCTCTCGTCCGCTAAACGCTCTTCACTTTATCCAGTTTAGACATGAACTGTAATGTTCTGTGGCAGCCTTACCAGCTAGATATTAACTTAGTTCACGACTTGTCGAAGAGCTATTTGTGACCCTCATATAGGACTGAATATAATAAGTCGACATATACCAAAAAAACGAGCATTAGCATGTGAATATCGTCCTGTGTCTCTTCTATAAAGCATCTTTTTTTTCACTGTTTTATTTTTTTAACGTTGAAAAGAAATTAATAGAAATCCTTGAATATGGCTAAATCTAGGTTCACGAACTCTCTGGTAATGTGTTAAAAAGTTTGTTAACAGATGCATCTACTGTCAGTTACATCAAACGAAACACCAACGAAAATAAATTTCACCATGATTGAATCTATCTTTTGATTATCGTAGAAGCATGGCTTGTCAAACTTGTAGAGGCACTGGGGTATCACATTGCTTGATTTAATGATTTTTGTTTGTGTGACTTTGTGACAGTAAAGCGGTTTAAGTCACCTGGATTTTCAAAAATTCTTCACCGGCGAATAGTAAATAACAATGCCAAGTAAAATTGATATTTTATATGAGTGCCTATTTAACCGAAGTCACTAACGTGATTTTGGTTGATTTGTCATAATTGTACAACAATAAAATCGCAATTATAGTAAACATTAATTGAAAATCTTGATGTTCTGCTGTCTTTAAAACACCCGAAGTACCCTAACTAATTTCTGAGAGGAAAACATGTCATTAGTTGTATTATTGGGAATTGTATGGTAACAGGGTCATCCCATTAAATGTATATCAAATAATAACAATTCTTTTAGTTATCCATGATAAGTTCTAATGGAGTCAGATATCGTTAGTTTTAGAACCAGTGAAATACAAACCGCCGTCTGTGTGTTTTCTTTAAAGTGCCAGGGTCACGAAACATGAAGCCGAATACTCATTACTGATGTCAAACTCCAGACAGAAAGCTCCAAATCTGTCAGAACTGATTGTGAACAACTTCAGCCAATGGCATTTAGAATGCGTGTTTAACGAGTTACTTAGAACTATTAACGGCGTATCATACTATAATGAACCGTCCAGAGTATTAATAGTTTGCTAGAATTAACATACTGTTTTCTATTAAAAAAATAACTTATACCCCTTTGCTTGGGATTTTGTTCGCGTTATCTGCTTATTGTCTGTATTTGTCCTGTTTATTTGAGTGAGTTCTAGCTCTACCGGGATATATTTATATATATATATTTACTCTGTAGCTCAGTCGGTAGAGAGTTGGGCCTGTAACCCAAAGTGACCGGGTTCGATTACCGGAGGAGGCAAGCAAATTTGTCTTTCTTCATTTATAAAAAATATATATATATATATTTTGTTAGAAATGCAGAGAGAAAAATTGCTTGCCTCCACAGGGATTCGAACCCGGAACCTTTGGGTTACATATATACTTACACATATATGAACAGATCACACGTACTAGGTACACATCTACTCTTTGTTTACTTTACGTTCAGCACTGTCTATTTGATTAGCAACTAGTTGACCTGCTGTCAATACACTGCCAAAAACAATAATGTCAGTTTTTCGTAAGATTTATTTCATTTACTTGGTCATAGTTGCGTGAGTTGGGCTTGATTGATTTCAATTGATCATAATTACCATGTTTTATACAATATACAGTGTGCCGGATTAAGTCTGATATATTTGACTGAAGGCCAGTTTAAGAGATAATGACGTATCGACATTACTGCTGCCTGGTCCAATAAACGTGAAGTTAAAGACCGGTTTTATCAAAGAAACTCCCAGACAGACTATACAGCTGCCAAACTTGATTTAGAAAAGTGTGCATCTCAAGGAACCCAATCCTCATGTCAATCGGTATATTGTCATTCTTTTTGTCTATTGTCGTATTTCAGGTTTGTATATTTAATTGACAAAATATCAATTTGAAGTAGGATGTGTTGTCTTGGAATATGTCGTCACCTTAGTCGCTCTTGGCGTATTCCTGACGATTATTGTTACTTTCAGTTAGATATGAATACATTTACATTCTGAAAAATATATTGTTTAACTACTTAACATTGTTATTGAATAACGGCGTTAAATATGCCATATACAGATTCCGAAAACTTCGCTTTGGTGTAGGTCGATGTTGCAAACCGCTTATAACTGTTTCAACAGTAATCCATCCACTGCATGCCCATTGTAAGCCGTTAGTAGTGTACATTTCATTATTGTATAAAACTAGGTCATATGACTCCGACATAGTTCCTTATTTCTTCCTCGCCCATTCTAGAACATGGGATAGCACACGATTGTCAATGTTGTTGGTGTGATTTGTTTGATCCAATCAGTTCTGGGTATGTTTGCCATAAGGGCGTTTGAACGTATAACATTGACCCGATATATGTGTGCATAGTTTGTTAAGGTAATCTCCAGTGTAGATTATTATCACTTACTCAGTATTACCTTATTTTGATTTTTTAGGTTTCCAAGTTTACTTGGATAACCTATTGAAATCGCAAAGATTTTTATTATTTTTATTATTATTATTATTTTTTTACAGTACAGCTTTGAAATTTGCTAGGCCTAAAGCACTATCCCTCCTCATACAAGTTTGAGAAAATTTAATAGATTATGTCATTGGTAACAAAAATATAATTGCCCGTATGTCACGTGATTTTTCACTTTTGACTTGCGAACTTATTTTGGTTTACTGATGTATATCGTTGAACGCAGCATCGTTCGGCGATTCATAATATGTGATTGTCTTTTTCCTAAGTTTTATAGTTGTAACGTCATTTCCGGTCAAAGTTAACAAAAGTGCGGTTTTTCAACAGTCACGTGATCAAAATACGCTTGACGAACACCTCCGAATTTTACTTGGATATTATTCCTACTTGTGTAGCCTACCTGGTGGTATAACGTATATATCGCTATGTAGATTTATTCCCACATTGTTTTGTTCTATTTCTTAACATGATCTTAAATATATATATTGAACTACCACAAGTAAATTTGAGCGTGGGACACATTCCGTTTTTATGACATGCATAATAGTGGCGATATATTCAACGGTCATGAAGTCATTGAAGTAATGACTGAGATTCCAATCGTAATAAGATACAATTTAATTTACAGTGTCTCAGTCTTCGTCTGACCGTAATATATTACAATGTACATATTACATCCTCGTATCTTCAAGTTATAATGGCTTGGATTTCACATCAATATGTTCAGTTATATAAATTTAAGTCAGCCATTCAAACAAGTAGTAACAATGTATCACATACAACCTACATAAATCGAATCGTTAACAGAGATTGCTTGGTAAGTTAAGTTAACCGTTTCACAATTATGTTGGTCAGTCTGTTGAATGTGTAAAAAGTTTGTCTGAAATCTAAGCCCTTCGGAAAACGAGTTTCCTCCGGACACTAGTGGCTTTGTGATATTAAATTTCCTAGTTATATGAACATTTACTAGGAGATAATCTGACATATTGAAATCATTACTAATCCTTTCAGAAGTGTAATATATCGAGGAGTCTCGGATTCAGTGCCCAAAGTTGTTACTAATCTATCGTGTTCCGATTGCAGCTACTCAATCACGATCCTGAATCTGGTCATGGTTAGAAGGGTTGATTCTTGCTTATGCCTGATCACCGTAAACATAACATTCCTTGATCTGTGCCCTCTATTTAGTGACTATTAAGAATGGAATTATATATCTACGGCAAAACTACTGGTTCCACCTACAATCAAATCGATTCTTCCAAACCAAAACAAATTCAAAGCAATGAATTGATTTCGACAGATCTGAGCATTGAGTGTTTCAAAGCACCCTTGTCTTAATAATATTTCACCACTTAATAGCTTGTTTCCCGTCTGTCAACAGTGGGTGTGAAATTTACCGGTAGCTGTCAATCAATAAAAGGTGAAATGTTTATACAAACACATAGCATTGTGAAAAAGCGATATTATTGGCAGTTAAATTGAGATTTAGTATCATAATAAGAACTTGTTGAATTTTAATACGTTTGATTTTTTATTTTACCAAACATAATACAAAATCTTTTCAAGAAGCGATTGTTCAGGGGCTGGATGGCCCTGGGCGCTCTGCAAGTGAGGAATCGCGGAAAAGCGATTTCAGCCCTTATACCCCAAGCCTACGATGATGTCAGGTAAGGCAGCTACGTTCCTGATTGTGGAGTTTGCCAAATTTATAAAAAGAAAATGTATACGAGTCAGTTGCTGTATAACTGATAGAGACTGGCATAATCGAACAGTACCAAGTTGTGATATTTCTCCAGCCAGTGGCAGACAATCCGTGCCCGCCACCGATAGAGGTAAATTATAATGTCATGTATTGATATGCACGTAATCATATTTCTATTCCGAGAATTACTTGATCAAATGAGTGTTTAATTTATTATTCAATTATGGTCGGGCTTTTGTCACAGATTATCCCATAATCACTGAATTGATTTATGCTGATATTAATCCCGGGTTATAAAGACGGAAACACGCACACGTCAGTTATCCTGTTGCTAATAATATCTACCCTGAATATCATGTTATCAGTTAAATTCATACGTGTCAAGTAATCAAATCGAACGAAAGAGAACAAACATATCAGGTGTTACCTAGAACGTAAATATACTTACACTTTCAAATGCCAATGAGCACTAATGGCTTGGAAAGAATCGCGTCCTAGAAAAAATGCCGAGGTAAAAAACAAACAAAAACAATGTAAGTGAAAAGTGTAATTGGTTCCCGTGAGATTGTAATTATAACTTGAGTCTCACTTGTCGGTCTCATTTACAAGCTCATTTGTATGAATATAGAATGGGAGAATTCATACATCAAACCCATACATCAAATAATCATTAGTGTGTATATAATGGAGGTTTTTAGGTGGCCTCGGAGAATGCGTTGCTTTTTTTTGGCGAGGTTTTGATGTCACTGTAACTCGCTATCATACATAACCGAGACCACTGGACCGGTTTGTCGTCCGACACATTCCTTATTTCTAAGCAATGGATGTTATTAGTCATCCGGGTATACTAAAATTCAATACAAGATAACACATCTGTTCAACTGAAAATATATATTTCAAACATGTATACCAACGTTGCGGCACTAACATAATGCTTTCAAGAGGGTATGGCACAAAAAGGAGTAGCAAGCTTTGTATACACACCTACATACACGACATAAAGTGCAAACACATATTGTGAGAAGCTATAGGATTGTAAAGCTTGGGTAGTAGAGATTGTGTTCCACAAACTGGCCTGGCGACTATATTACCACATGAATGGAACAATGCAATGTAAAGAAGACAAGTTGGATATAGTGAAACCGACATGAACACGAATAATTGCATAAATGCAGAAAAGTACAGAAAACACATTAGAATACAGCATAGCATGATTGTAGAATTTAGAATAACTAAAGCATTGATACAAAGTTAGATAAGGTTTAACATCATTTTTTGGACAGTGTGAATCTAAGACCACCATTGCGATTGAGAGAAGGATTCTCAATTTTCGCCCAAATGGCTTCTTCAACGCCCCTTTCAAAGTACCAAGACTATTTATCCATAACTAGGACATCACTTTTTCGGAACATGTTCCCTGTTTCTAGTGTACAGGTGAAAACTGAAGAATCCTTGCCACGTGAATCTGGTATGTTGTGTTGAGATACACTGTAAAAAATAATATGTAACTATACAGCAAAAAGTGCTGTTAATTGCGATACCAGCAAATTCTACTGTATAATTACTGCATTTGAGGTCCAGTTGTTTTACAGCTAGTCCCAAAGGAATTGTAAATATACATATTGCAGCAATTTGGTAAAGAATGTTAATTATATGCATAGGTTAGTTCTGCTAATCGGTGACCAATAATCGGTAACCAACAATCGAATCAATAATCGGTAACCAATAATTCAATTGGTTAATAATAACAATAATTATTATTGCAGCCTTCATTAAATTCACCCAGTGTCACAGCCTGCTCTACAGCCTTATACAATATCAACTGCAATACAGTATGCATCAATGGCTTATCTGATTTAACCACATACTCTTAACATAAATGTCACTAAGTAGGCATATTATAGTAACAGATAACTTCAAACAGCATGTATACAAGGAAATCACCCCACTTTTAAGACAAAGGATTAGCATCAATAAATTATAACTAGATCCCATGGACAGATATTATGCAAGAAACATGATTATGATTAAGAAATAGTTTTACTAAAATACTGATTGTTACTTGATTTGTAGGTGTATTTGAAATGATTTCAAATCAAAATTAGGCACATCTGTTGACAATTACAACCATTGCCAACAGCATTGTATTATTTTAAAGATGCCAACTTTGTTACATTTGTAGGTGAATTTGAAATGAATTCAAAACAAAATTAGGCACTTGTTGTGACAATTACAACCAAGACCAACAGCATTGTATTCAATAACTTGTTTAAAAAAAACAATTGTTACTGTTGTAGGTGAATTCGAAATGAATTCAAAACAAAATTAGGCACTTCCTGTGACAATTACAACCCTTGCCAACAGCATTGTGTTATTGTTTTTTTTAAGATATCAATTGCTACATTTGTAGGTGAATTCGAAAAGAATTCAAAACAAAAGTAGGCACTTCTTGTGACAACTACAACCAAGACCAACAAAATTGTATTCAATAACTTGTTTAAAAAATAACTAACAATTGTTACATTTGTAGATGAATTCGAAATGAATTTAAAACCAAGTCAGGCACTTATTGTGACAATTACAACCAAGATCAACAGCATTATATTGAACAACTTGTGTTTTTTTTAAAATACCAATTGTTACATTTGTAGGTGAATTTGAAATGAATTCAAAACAAAATTAGGCACTTATTGTGACAATTACAACCAATTGAACCTAACAGTGAACAACAACCATCTTATTCTGTGCAAGATATAATTGTGTTCTGTAAGCTGTTAAATTTCAACAATTTTGTGATATGCTCAAGAAACCACCGACCAATCAGATTGCAATATGCAAATAAGTCATGGGTTTATCATTATAAACTGAAAGGCGTCTCTTTTGTATCCAATTGCAATACATACAAAGATTGTTAAAAGATATTGGAGATATGCTCCGAAAACCACTGAACTACAGGGAGCGAGGCTCACTCTGACGCAACCCGCCACCCTACTCCCTCCTCATATTATTCAGTAAAAACTGGAGAGTTAGTAAGTTCTACATGTACCTTAAATGTATAATTTGTCTGACAGGAATAGCAATTGATAGTAGTAGGTGATCACTGCAATATGTTGGGATCGGGTCTCATCATCAGCCTGTTAAAGTAAAAATTACAACAAACATGGTCAATAAGCTACAAATTTACTAATTCGACGCAGATATACGTATACTTAGTCTGTAAAGTTAAGATAACAAAGCGTGAAAATAGTAACCCCGAATAAACCTTGGTTGAAATGTATTTACATCTGTATTAAAGCATTGGAGATATGTGACATTGACCTTAGCTCTGAGAGAACCAGGTCAACATGAAGCTCCCTCCAATCGCCTGCCTGGAGATATATGACCTTGACATATAGGTCATATCGAGTGATGATTGGACACACCCTCATGTCATGTGTACCAACCATGTAAAGTATTATAGAAATCCATACAGTATTTAAGTAGATATATCCTGATACAGATACAATACTAACACATTGGAGATATATGATCTTGACCTTGGGATCACGACCTTGAGTGATGGTCGCGACAAACCATAAAGATTTGTTTGTTTGTTTGTTTGATTGGGGTTTTACGCCGTACTTAAGGTTATTTCACTTATGTGACAGCGTGCCAGCCCAATGGGTGAAGGAAACCGCCCAAGGCGCCACTAGTAACAAACACAGACAAGATACAAGACAATCACAAGACATAACAGGGCGCCAGATCAGCTTCCTGTTGCCCCTTCGCTCTGAGAGCACCAGGGCGACACGAAGCTCCCGCCAAACCATAAATAAGTTAACCAGATATAGCCCGGAACAGATAAAGGTACCTGTATTAAAACACTAGAGATATGTGTTTGTTTGTTTGATTGGGGATTTACGCCGTACTTAAGGTTATTTTACTCATATGACGTCGTGCCACCCAAATGGGTGAAGGAAACCACCCCTGTCGCCCCTGTCATCAAACAAGATACAAGACAATCACAGGACGTCACATCAGCTTATTGTTGCCCCTTGGCTATGAGAGCACCAGGGCAATATGAAGCTCTCTCAAACCGCCCGCCTGGATATATATGACCTTGACATATATGTCATAGCAAGTGATGATTGGACACACCCTCATGTCATGTGTACCAATCATGTAAAATATTATGAAAATCCATAAAGAAGTTAAGTAGATATAGCCCGATACAAATAAAATAATAACACATTGGAGATATATGACCTTGACCTTGGGGTCACGACCTTGAATGATGGTCTCGACACACCCTCGTCTCATGTCTAACAATCCTGTCAAGTATTAGGAAAACTAGTTATCGATGTTCCAGTCAAATAGCTCATACGCCCTAAGGAACCCAAGCACCTTGCTATAATCAACACCAGATTTTTTTTGTTTTTGAATTGCTTCCACGTGCCGGGGTGATTTCAACAAAACATCTGAAACAATATAGAAAGAGCTTCAGTTACTTAAGATATGCTCAAGCAAAGTTTATTCAATACATAAGTTGATTTCATTGATCGATTGGTGTTGAACTCCAAGTTCAAAGGTCTTTAACTTAAATGAGGGTGGTGTACTCTAACAGTCCATAGCCTCACCAACACAACAATAAAATGCGAAGTGTTTGATCTGTTGGAAAAAGCTTTGAATGTTCCACCAGTGCTAAGAAATTCAAAGACAACATGGGTATGGCAGGAACATGTTGGAAATACATCAAAAGTAAGGGGATAACTCATAATAGGAAGCTATCCCCAATTACCCCAATTAGCTTTATGTTGCCCTGGTGCTCTCACAGCTAAGGGGCAACACGAAGTCGATCTGTTTGTGACGTCCTATCATGTCCTGTTTTGTCCTGCGGTTGTCTTGTATATTGTCATTGTTTGTTGCCAGTGGCGTCGGGAGTGATTTCCTCCACCCATTGGGCTGGCACGCCGTCATATAAATGAAATAACCTTAGGTACGCGTAAAACTCCAATCAAACAAACAAACCAACCACCCGTCCAATCAAGTTGAAAAAGTACACTTCTTTGTTGCAATGTGTGTTAAATTCAGAAAAAAATAATATATATTTAAATATGTATATAAATATATAAATGTGACTACTTGTATTTACAATTGTAGCAAGGGAAAAACAACAACAAAAAACCCAAAGCCATCTTAATGTTATATAGCCAATCAATTCTTTATAAAACAAGTGTTCACATTTTTGTGCTATTCTAAGTTTTCTGCTGAAATTATTTTAAATGAAGGTGCATGTGATCTCTGGTAACG
>JAUELC010322765.1:0-14460 GCA_031471745.1 Cryptochiton stelleri
CCACAGTACAGTGGCCTGTTGGATGATCCTGACATTATACCACAATACAGTGGCCTGTTGGATGATTCTGACCGTATCCCACAGTAAAGTGCCCTGTTGGGTGATTCTGACCGTATACCACAGTACAGTGGCATGCTGGATGATCCTGACATTATACCACAATACAGTGGACTGTTGGATGATTCTGACCGTATTCCACAGTAAAGTGCCCTGTTGGGTGATTCTGACCGTATACCACAGCACAGTGCCCTGTTGGCTGATCCTGACCGTATACCACAGTACAGTGCCCTGTTGGATGATCCTGACAGTATACCACAATACAGTGGCCTGTTGGATGATTCTGACCGTATACCACAGTACAGTACCCTGTTGGATGATTCTGACATTATACCACAGTACAGTGGCCTGTTGGATGATTCTGACATTATACCACAGTACAATAGCCTGTTGGCTGATCCTGACATTATATCACAGTACAATAGCCTGTTGGCTGATCCTGACCGTATACCACAGTACAGTGTCCTGTTGGATGATCCTGACCGTATACCACAATACAGTGCCCTGTTGGATGATCCTGACCTTATACCACAGTACAGTGCCCTGTTGGATGATCCTGACATTATACCACAGTACAGTGCCCTGTTGGATAATCCTGACCGTATACGACAGTACAGTGCCCTGTTGGATGATCCTGACATTACACCACAGTACAGTGCCCTGTTGGATTATCCTGACCGTATACCACAGTACAGTGCCCTGTTGGATGATCCTGACCGTATACCACAGTACAGTGCCCTGTTGGATGATCCTGACCGTATACCACAGTACACTGACCTGTTGGATGATTCTGACCGTATACCACAGTACAGTGGCCTGTTGGATGATCCTGACATTATACCACAATACAGTGGCCTGTTGGATGATTCTGACCGTATACCACAGTAAAGTGCCCTGTTGGGTGATTCTGACCGTATACCACAGTACAGAGGCCTGTTCGATGATCCTGACCTTATACCACAGTACAGTGCCCTGTTGGATGATTCTGACTGTATACCACAGAACAGTGCCCTGTTGGATGATTCTGACTATATACCACAGTACAGTGACCTGCTGGATGATTCTGACCTTATACCACAGTACAATAGCCTGTTGGCTGATCCTCTTATACCACAGTACAGTGGCCTGTTGGATGATCCTGACCGTATACCACAGTACAATACAATAATCATTATTGGCTGGAGATAATCTCTTACCTCTAGCTGCAGCCTCTTGTTCTGCACCAATAAGCTGTCCCCAAATACTCATATCAGATATATCCATCATTGGCTGGGGATAATCTCGTAACAAAAGCAGCCATTTCTTGACCTTGACGCTCACCATTCTACACCATATGGTCGTGAACTCTAAACCTTCATCAGGGAATGGGCTGGTGGAACAGCAAACACAAGACAAAGCATATGACATGAGATTAATAAAAAGATGAATGCTATAAAACAAATTAAGATTTGGAGGTTATTCAATAAGAGCATGTGTGATACGACTCGAGTTTGTTCATTTTGAAAGTAACGAGCCACCAGAGGGTGATTTTGAAAATAAACAGACATGAGTGAGGGGGGATGCCTGCTGACTTTTTAGCAACAACATTCCCCAACACACCTCTAAGACAAAATCGCAAGTAAAAAACATTCAGTGATATTGACGTATTTCATGTGATCAACACTGACTGGTCATGTGAGCTAATTATCACCTTTTATTGTCTATCGAATTATGATGTACACAAGATTTTGTCTCAAAACATTTTAGGCCACGGATCAATCTTGACTAGGCCATGGATTTGTTTGTTTGTTTGATTGGGGTTTTACGCTGTACAATGGGTGAAGGAAACCACCCCGACACAACTGGCAACAAACAATGACAAGATACAAGACAACCCCAATACAAAACAAGACGCCACAACAGATCGGATTGGTGTTGTCCCCCTAGCTTTGCGAAACGTAATATAAAGCTAGCTTATTCGTGAAAAAGGTTGAGTATAAAGTTCTTCAAAACACAAATACCGGACAATAATATACATTGAGATTATTTTACAATCTAGGATTGCCGTCGAATAATACAATTAGATACAAAATAAATATCATCAGATGAAAAGTACCTATCAGAAAAAGCTTGAAGATGTCTGAGTGTTTTTGGATTGGCTGGCATTCGTAGAGGCGTTTCCGGGCAGTCATGATCACTGTTGAGAAATGTGGTCCCCGGTTTGACCAGTTGCTGACTGGCGACAATAGAGGTAATCACGATACGCCATTGTTATTTTGTTAAATTGGTAAAAAAAATGAAGATTAATGATTTGTATAAAGTCTTAAATACTTGATTTTAAATACATATTTATGTTTACTGAAGTAAGTATTTCACGCCACTAAGGTGTGAATGTCTTTCTTTTATGGTTTTTTTCTTTAATCCATCGTCATCACGAACTCTACCTGAAAGGACTCGGGACCTCAGGAGTAAATCAAACTCTTCTACAAATATCTTCCGCACAAATGTAAAATAAACAATAGTGAATATATATCCAACCATTTAATTTGACAAGATGAAGAGCCTCTGTTTGTTGCGGCAGTTTTCAAACTAACATACAGCAACATATTTACCTATATATGTTACTGTGTCAACGACATATACCTTGGATAAAAGGATACAGACACAAGGTCAGGCTAAAATACATTGTCCACCATCATGACATGGTTTCAGCGATTATCTGGAGAACCTTTAGTTAAAAGTAAATAGTGGGACAAATACAGATTTCACTGAAAAGGCCAACAGTCATTGAGAGTAGAATGTAAAGCATTGTTGAGGAGCTACTCTGTCCTGTTTCCATTTTAACTGCTGTTAGAAATGGCTAACAAGAATGTGCACGTCACAGAAGTACAGAAGTCTATTCGCCTTTGACGAATATACGTCATTCATGTGGCATACTTGAGTCATTGAGACTAAAGGTTGGTAAATAAATAAAACTGAATTTCAGACAAAATGGAATTAAAGGACTCCAATTAGGCTATCTGCTTTGGGTGAAGGCTTTTCTAGTCTTGTCTCAACATTATTTAGTAGAAATATTAAGATTACGGCTTCTATATTCTGTACCGACTACTAACATACTGTATCTACTTATGTAAGCTTGTCACATTCTAATTGCCTTTGGATTAATGTTAGGCCAATATTTAATGATGTTAATCAAAATGATACCCCTTCTCAAACCAGTAACAAAAGCCTCTCATGGCGTAGTACCATTATGGAGAATCCTAATTTGCAAGTTCCAGTCAGCAATTGTACTAGATTGCCTGTGTTATGCCAAGAAAGATTTACCTCAGATTAAAACAGTACTTTTTACAAGTTTTAGGTTTTCGGATAAAGTGATAAAGAATGTTATGCTAAATTTAAGAAACATATACTACGATATTTACATTTGTGCTGACATTTAGTTCACATTTGTGAAGCCTAGAGCTTTTGTGAAGGCAACAAGTTTTGAATTAATCTGACAGAGTTGTGGTTCGTGATGACAGCCAACATCAACATTCTTACATACTCCACAATTCAGCTATCTGCTTTGTTTATAACTCCTGTCATCTGTTAACTGATTATCAGGCGTCACGTGCTAACCTACACCAATGTCCACAAGTCATTCCAACGTCCCCAGGGAACGGTGGACATCAGCGAACTTCAGACAGAATCCTCTCGGTGATTGGTCATTAAATCTAAGGGCTACTGACCGTGTCTCCAGCCATTCGCCCCAAGACTCATTAAGTCTTGTCACTGGGTAGTCCCGTCACCACCCTGCCACGTCTTTACATTCATCCCCGCCCCGTTGAGTTTCAGGAGCTACTGCCCGGACCCCAATAGCTGTTGGTTTAACTAAACGACTAAATTGATGGTTTACACTTGACATTTCATTACCGCTATGTTTGCTATAACAGCTAGAATTGTTTATTTTTTCAACTCCGTTTAGGTTTCCGGACTTTCATTCAAGACTCCCGTCCTTCTACACTTCCTTCAAGCAACAGTATACAATCGAACCATTAAATACAACAACAACTCCTGCAGTTTATTATACTTCTTCCAAGGAATCTCTAACCGTAATAGAACCTTTTTATAACCCTGTGTTTTCTTACATTGTTCCGCACGGATATTTTCACTAAATATATATACAATATGAATGTCGAGAGTTCATACTCAAATTGACACTGACATTTGGACCCTTTAAATATAATTATGTTCCACAAAAACATACATAAACTGAAGGCGAAAAAAAGAGAAATGTTGGCAAGGGCTATACGGACTCTGTGTGTGTGTGTGACATAACAAAACACACATGTATATGGCAGTTTTATAGCACAATTTGGTTAAGGCGAATAAAGATAGGTTCTTAAATGAGAACCACGGTGCCGAACGTGTATGTTGATCGAGTTCGTAGGATAACACGTCTGGTATTTTACGTATGGAAGGCTGTAAAAGACCTTATAAGCCTGGGTCCGAAAATGAATACGATGATCATCGATCAAAGAATCAAAGATAATCAGATTATTGTCTTAATCCTCAACCCTTTAAGTTTATTCCTCTGTACATTGCTTACACAACCGATCCCTCGCATGTGAAATCTACCAGAAAATGGAAGTTATATTAATGAAGACAATACGACGTATGATTCCATATTGAATTATAGACATTAATAATGACATTGATTTTCACATAATACACAAGTAGTGTAATTCCAAACAAACGATAACTTCAATTTGACTGAATATTTCAGTATCATCATGCCGTCATCATGGAGAACATGATCAGAATATTTATATTCAGTCCACGTGAATATAATATTTTGTGATTAAGGAAGTTATTTATGACATAGATTTTCAGTCCGCTTGAATATGATATTTAGTACTTTATAAAATACATGATTATACGTATTTTTTATTTCACTTTAATATAACCATAAAAATCGTTTCCGCAATAGTAGGCCTTTAATATATGCGTTGTTTACGAACATTTTACGCAACAAGTAATAATGACAAAAGTGCCGTGTGTATAATGCCGCTTAAGGGGCACTCTGTTTTGTTTTTTTTCAAATAAAAACATTTCACTATCATCAAATAAAAGCATACTCGGATTTCTTTTGTTTTCTTTACTGACATTTGTGTCTCGCTAATTCAAATAGTGTGGGCGTCAGTGTAATGTTAATCTTTGCAGTGAAATCTACTATAATTAGCAAGTATCAATCCAAGGGGCTTGAAGGCAATGACATTCACACATGGGGTGATGACTATAGTCAGATATTATTCTAAATTTAAATGACAGTTATGCGAGAAGTTAACTGTTATATAACCGTCTTCAAAGTAAAAACATAAACTTCATACGGCAATCTTTCGTCATAAAATCTCAATTACATTGCGGCATATTAATTAAAACCCCCCAAGAAGGCAAAAACAGTTGGGTTTTTTTACATGGCAATGAAATACTAGTATGAAATAAAATTCAAAAACTATAACGTCAGCTTTTTATTGGCTTTAATTTATCTTTGATTATTTTTCTAATTAAGTTAAAAATACATAAGTGAAAACATTTATTGTAACTAAATGAGTGAAGTTTTATAGTCTACTTATACGTCCAGCATCTACATTATTTTATCAAGTAAAGCGAATGACTTTTCTTCAAACTCAGGGCAAATGTTTAACAGAAAGTCTCACATATAGTTCGCATTAGGTCAAGATAAATAGTACTTATTCGAGATTGAATTCAAAAAGTCTTTGATCTACATTGCAACAGTTTGAGAAATGTGATAACAAGAAAATATAATACATGAAAATAGTGAAATAAAATGTAAGACAGTTATATAAGATCTTGACATAGAATTTTGACAGGTAAAGATCTTAGTTCACTAATAACTTCTTTTTTTTTCTGTAAAAAAATCTTCCAAACTTGAAACTGTTGAATATATGGGTATAACACTTGAACTTGATCCACGGTTTGCCTGATTAAAGAGTAAAGGCCGCGTGACAGTTGTACGCGTATCATGTAACACTCTCTTAAAAACCTAGGATCTCTTCGTTCGGGTCTAAAGCACGACTTACTCAATACAAATGCTGACGATTTACCAAATAACACTATGGTAACCGACAAAGGCATGTTTGGGAGATATTTAATAAGAGTGCCCGACGTCGATGTACCACGGGTGCAAGGTACCGTTTGCTCGTCCCCCTTTTATGGACAAAGAAATATAAAACATAACTTTGTAAATATTAATAATAAAAACCCATAAAGAAATTATTGAAATAGCTGAGACTTCTATGCATCCACTAATATAAAATGGCGACGTTAACATTTGAACGTCGGTTTAACTACACAGTTTATTCGGAAGACACGTCTACTATGGAGTCTAATTATTAATATGTACACAGATTTGTTTTGTAAAGCGGGAGGAAATATCGCGTTTCGCTTAGTAATGTGTACGCCTTTTCAGTAGCGATTGGCGATCAGTGGTTGAAATGTGGGCTACACGGTTTAATGGTCACTCCGGTAAAGAAAGCCGCTACGAGCAGTGACTATTACCTCTGAATGCTCTATAGTATACTGTGTGTCCCTCTTCCCTCTTAAAGGGGCCGCGCGAAAACCGTTGTTTGTTTATTCGTTGTCCCTGTTAGCTTAACCCTGCTATAAACAACACCGAGTTACGGCTGGAAAGAAATCACGTATTCAATCTCTTGTCTGTGAGCATTTAACCTTAGATTTGTAGAGCCAGTTCAGATCTTTCTGAAGCCATCAGTTGTTGTTTAAGTGAATGCTTTAACAGTTTTGTAACACCGTCTTAAATAATGGGGAAATTGTCAAATACGCCAAGCTAAGACGCGCTTAACAACCGAGTAATGGGTACAAGAAGACAGATAACAACAGCCTGCTCGACTCTTGTGTTCGATACAACATTTCTGGAATACGTACAGACAAAACAAGAGGATTAGCCGTACGATATACACCAATTACAGGGTAGATTCACCAGACTGTAGACTGCAGTTTGACTGGCTCACTGGAGACACCACCATAAAAACTCAATTAGCCTACGAAAATTTAGTGCAGTTTACTTCACAATTTCACAGATAGCAATATATCACTGCAGATCAGGCAAACACATCTAGACTTACAAGAAGAAAAAATCTAATAGATCAATCAAGGCAAATGGCCGTTAATAAACTCCACTATTAAAAGTAGTGGTTTTTTTACTCAGGTCTATGGGGTTTTTTTGCTGAGCCGAAGGACAATTAGATCAAATAAACTAACACGACACAAGACATTTTGTTTGCAAATACTTTCCGATTAAACTATATCATAAAGAGGCAGGACGATATATATATAAATTACGGTGTTAGAATTTGGGCATGGAACCTAATAGAAAAATATATCCTAACATTTTCCGGTATAAGTAATTTTTTACGGGTAAGCAGAGAATTATAAAACCAGGTTATAGTCACTCGCCAAATATAACTAAAGAAACTCAAACTTTAATTTTATATATAGTGCAAGTTATGTTTATATTGAAAAAAGACAGAGAAATAGTGCTCATTATATGACCCTCGTTCAACCTACCTTGATCGTGACAGTAATCCCGAAGTGCAACTATAATACGACCCACATAGCAGCACATATACTGCTCACCTGTGCTAATCTAAATCCTTAGTTTATCCGTTAATCTACTTAATCGATCACAGGTGGGTTATATTCCTTGGAACACCTGGTGCATTAAGATAGAAGAAGTATTAAACGTAGTGTCCAATTCAAAATCACTGTAAAATTCACATCCCCGGTAGAAACTGCAACTTTCAATTAACCGACCCACAGATGAACTCCGCTCTTTAAAGGTATTTCCCAAGCTTGTCTGTGGCAATTGTGTTGTGTATAAGGAGTTTTAGGTCCACTGGTCTCGCTGTGTGACCACGTCGTTAGATTGACAACGTCTACCAAAATGTATACACTCTACAGGTTACACTCAATCACATAGCCGACCACAGCTCGGCTCAGTGGCCCTCTGTCGTTTACAGCGCCCTCTACCGACGTCCCGAGAAAGCCTTACAAACTTTTAATCGAACGACTCTCGCTGAACAACCTGTATTTTGCTTAAGGCTCAAGAGATATATATACACGTCGCAGTTGTAAATATTAATAAGCATATTTGCCTGTAGTATAGGAGTTAAATAATAACTCACTATGGAGCTGTGGACCTTTTTCAACCGTTTAGGACTATCTAAAGTATCAAGTAAACGAACATTATCAAAACTATACAATTTTCTCTAATTAGGATTTTAGAATATATATTTAAAAAACACACACACGTTTGAAATGTGTGTAAAAAAGATCATATTCAAGGTGTGTTAACATAACTTATGTTGTTTAGCCTAAAAGGAATTATTAGCATTAAAGGAATCAATTGGTTCATAAGTGCTAGCCCGTCTTCGACTTTAAGCTCGAAAACATCCATGCATATGTAGGAAAGCTGCCAGTGGATTTCCCCACCGCTGGTACTGGCACCGCCGTTATATAAGTGAAATAACCTTCAGCACGATTAAAACACAACCAAACAGACAGACAAACAAGCAAGAACAAAGTGCTGGTTTTCTGGGGGTTTTTTTGTTATTTTGAGGGATAACACTCTCCTAGTTTGAACAGATCCCAGTTCAGAAAATTGTACAGGCTGAGACCCCCACGGGACTCGAACCCACGACCTCCAGACAGGCACCAAATGGCCAGCAATCGTCCAGGTACCAGCCATGCACCTGGACCTCTCAGCCAACTCAGCTGAACGACACAAAAAATCATTTCAAAATGTTTTTTTACGATTTTGCACTATGATTAACATACAGATCACAACTTTTATGGACAACAACTTCTTTTTTATTTTTTCAGAGACGTTTCGATACAGATATTAGTACCGTTATCAAGCATCAATGAAAACGGTACAGGTATCTGTATCGAAACGTCGCTTGAAAAATAAAAAGAAGTTGTTACCCATAAAAGTCTTGATCTGTATGTCTCACCAGCTTCTACATTCTAAATGCCTCTTTAAGTTACAATGATTAACGGGCCTCCTCAAATAACACGTGGCCATAGTCATTAATGAATTGTTTCGTAATGGGATGATGATTTATACTTCACTGTTTTTTGTATTGGTTATGATTTGGCTAGGACCGTATCATATCAATTGACCGTTGTGTTGTGTTTTATTCCCATGAACAGACATGCGTATGTTACCAGACAAACTTCGTTTCAGTATTCGCTTTAAGCGAATATATTTATAGCACATAAATGCCACTGACGCCAAACTCCACGTTAAGGGTTTATGTCCAGTTAACCGATGTATTGGGTACTTGACTTATCGCAATTGTTCCCATTACATCGAGTCGCCGTCCATTAATACGGCTTTGATTGTATGAATAGTCCGGTGAAGGTCAAACGTCATATTATTTCCATGATATGGTATAATAAAACCTTTATGATATGTGTAACCTACCGTCAAACCAATAGCTCACATTATACTTTGTACAAGTCTCAGGGCCAATGTTATTTTTATAGAGCATGTTCCTGTAGGCCCTATATGTAAATCTCAACTTTATCTTACAGAAAGTAAAAATCATTCACACTGTTATACTCGGAAAAACATTGGTTTAAAACAAACATAAAATCAAAAATAATACATAGACGAATCTCATAGCTTCGTATATGAATTTATCGTTGATTTCTTCCTGTTAAATCATTCTTAATCCATGGCAAAGTTTCTATTGTATGTAAATCTTAAAACTTCGCACCGTTATAATATTTTTACCCAACTGTAAGAACCTAGATCGCACGAAACCTCTCGAGCAGGTCGACCATGAAGAAAAATTATTTCATAATTGAACAAGAATTGCTCATACTCATATATAAATATGTTTTCTCAGCGAGTTTTATGACCATATAACACATAGCCCGAGGCTTTGCAAATTCTGCTTCTTAAACTGTTAACGTTTTAATAAAAGCATTTTGATTAAGTCTGAAATAGATATTACAAAAACTACGCTGACAAGCGCTCGTTTTGGTGTTAATAGAATACAACTGTTTATGTCTTCACGCCTAATATTAAACTTAATTAGGATTGATTGGGTAAGTATACAATTTATCATTTCTGTTCCTTGGGTTCTACAATTTCCCCTCGCCAGCATTCATATGCTTGTTGTTGGGTGGTTTAAAATTTAGCAATTATTTGATAATATCGGTTCTAAACGAATATTAAATTGTGGTTGGCAAGTGATTCCCTAATTATTAGGCTTATATTTTGTTCTAATCTAAAACTATTTTATTGATCTTTAATAAACGTATAAACGGAATTTTGGAAATGAATGTCACAATATTTGTTATTTCGATTCTAATTGGTTTTATTGTTTGTGTTTCAATATCAAATCTCTTGTACCTTGTTTCATTTCTTGTCCCATTTCCCCGGCGCCGGGGCGGTTGGAGGGAGGTTCATGTTGCTCTGGGGCTCTCTGAGCTGAGGGGCAACACGAAGCTGATCTTTTGTGGCGTCCTGTCATGTCCTCCATGTGTTTGCCTTGTATAGTGTCATTGTTTGTTGCCAGTGGCGTTAGAGGTGGTTTCCTTCACCTATTGGGCTGGCACGCCGTCATTTTAGTGAAATAACCTTAAGTACGGAGTAAAACCCCAATCAAACAAAACAAACACACCAATTTCCCGGTGAATGCATTGAGTGCAAGGTAAATATCCATACGGTATGTTTATGCACACTATAAATTGTGTTTAGGCACGCGTTTAATTCTGCCTGTACTTGATACTCAACTGCTCCTGGTACGAAACTATTGTACCCGGGATTGACCAAAATACAATAAATCGAATCTGTTGTGAGCTTACATTTTTCTAAAATAACACAAAGTACAAAGGTTGTATGCCTATATGTCATCGCGGGAAAATAAAATACACAAATAAAGTTTGGTATTCAAGTTGTTCATTACGTCGACATTGTGTTGATTTTGTCACTGTTTTAGCCTGATGTTTGTTTGATTGGGGCTTTACGACGTACTTATATTATTTCATTCATATGACGGCATGCCAGCCCAATGGGTGAAGGATGACACCATCGACGTCAATGGCAACAATTGAAAGGAAGATAAGATGATCACAGGCCACTACATGGTACAATAAGACCAAGGGTACACATGGACAGTGCCGTACAACACAACAAATCGGCTTATGTTTAAAACATTTCGTCATTGGTCAAATTTCGTAAACCGGACTCGTTTAATCTCATAACAAACATGCACACACTTTGTTATTAATATGATATTAATATTTAACATATAAACGTGTCTTTCGCAGCTGTACTTCTCTTGTCTTATTTTTGCTATTAGTATTTTTGCAAAAATTGTGTCAGAGTAAGTTTATAGTGGATGCTTTTCTCGTAATCTGGAGAGTGTTATGTTTTTTGTCGCCACACACAGCGTTTGCCTACAACTGAATTACATCCACATAAACCAGTAACTGTGTGTGTCTTGGGGACTAGAAAAACTACATGTATACTGTGGGAGTTGAACCTATAGCCCTAACTCTGACTGTAAGTTTTGGTCCAAATCCTAAGGTAATTTATAATTCACCTGACTGACATGTGGTAAATGACTTAAACGCCATTAAGAAGAGCTTCACGATCGATTCAGCCTCAAGGATACCAGAAAGCTCGTATCTAGTAACCGGGAAGGGTGTTTACCCATGCCTTAGCTATAAACCCTCAAATCTGTAACTGTTTTATAAATCAAGGCAATGTATGATTATGTATACCGTCTCCACGAAACACGTGCATAATATATAGGTGGATAAACCATTAAGGAGTTAAGAAGTACAGTCTGCTGCACGCCCCATCCAATATTCTAATGGAACATTTATTAAAGCCTCATGCTTAGGGTGCAAGCGTTCGACAATTATCTAGAAAGATTGATTGGTGACTTTTGCACAAAGATGTCATTGAAATAAATGAGATATTCTTAAGCGCAACGTTAAATACCACATAAATAAATAATCATATAGACTGGAAATGATGGTGTTAAATTTTGTCTATCTCCATTCTCCACAAGTTTATACCTATTAATTAATTAAATTTAAGACAATGCTCTATCCGTCATGAGTTATAGATCAGAATAGCTTTAAAAATTGCCTCAAACGATCAACATATCTGTAAATTATTTTATTCGTTAGAAGATCAGGCCTTTTTGTAACAGTATGGCCGGATTCTTCAAAACCTGTATAACATACGAAATTTGTGTTTTCACAGCGTTTCAACACTTTATAAGCACTATTTAAATTCTGTCCGTATACAGCTAAGAAACCAGTCATTTGTCTCTATATGCCATGTCATGAATACGACATCCTTATTGGCAAAAGGTGCTTGAACAAATGTTAATATAAGAACTTCTCTCTCTAAAAGTATTGTAAGCCGTTGTGTGTGTGCTCGACGTGAAGTTATTTTAGCTCTAAGGAAACTCAGTAAAAAAAATCCGTGGCACCTCAGCCGCAGATGTTTTATGATAATGATTTAAGTGCTGCCCCATTAACACACCGAGTCTGAACAGAGTGAGTAGATTGGAGGGGTGGGTGTGAGTCTTCCTTCCTTAATCTATAGAAACGCGATGGCGAAGCGAAAACACTTCTCTAGTCTGCCAACAACCCCATGCAACTCTGCTGGCATTTTCCTTCATGATGCCAAATATTAAACTCCTATGGCGTTCTTGCACTGCAGTCAGACAGGTTACTTACAGCATGCAACCTTCTTCACCAGGGAAGTGGCCGGATCTAACGCTGTAAGGTTCAATCTTCATGACGTAAGTGCATCTCTGGGTTTTGTCCAAACCATTCACTCTAAAAACTTACTCAAGTGTTCCCAATTAATTTGTAATAGATTGTTCATTTCCCTTCTACCCGCTGAATGGAATTTGAGACTATGTTGCTAAATGTTTTATGTTTTAATTTCATAAGCGCCTAGCCTCCCTGGTGTGATGTCAAAAAAGATTTGTGTCTGTTTCCTAGACGGCTTACTCCACAGCCTGGTCTGATGCTGTTGCGAAAACTAGCTCGAGGTACAGGCTGATAAGGTTTTATCTGTATGCATAAATACCAGCCGCTTATCGCCAAGCAGACCTCGTGTTTCTAACTTTGCGCCAGCTTGTAATGGAACATATCTAAGCGGTGTGGGTGTTTCTCACGAGATGAACTAAGCATGTTATGATATAACAGCAATGAGACATATATAAACAATCATCCAATTAACTGATAAATTTACTACTTTTGGAAGCGGTCCAGTTCGACAAAAACACAATTCAGTCTAAAAACCAGGGGCTACAACAAACTTTTAAGACTAGTTGTATGACCAAAGCCAATAGCCCGAAACATTTATAGAGAAATTCATCAACAAAGAGTTATCAACGACTGTGATTTGTGATAACAGGAATGATAATAAAAGTGCATTAAACATACTTTAGTCATAGGTATATCGGTAAACTATCTTTATAAAATAGTCCCGGAAACGTATATGCATTGTTTGCGCTATCAATAAATTAACTATTCTACAAGTGTGTTTGGTTTTTGTCTTGTGATGGTAGTTACGGTCATGTTAAGTTATGATGGATAAAACCCGCGGAGACCAGTGAACAACACGACCGAATTCTAGGTGTGAGTTGAACACAGTTGGCTCCTCACATCAGCCACCTAGCGGACAAAGGTGGACTCAGTGGGAAGACGTGCTGGCAGAGGTACTTCCTTCAGCCTAATTAAGTCCTCAGAAGCCCGGCTATTCAACTGATTGAGCTGGTCATAGTGAACAGCAAATAGTCCATCTTCTCTCCTAATCCTAATGTGTCAAGTGTTGTAGTCGACGACCTGGAGCGACTATCAAGTATTAGTCTGCCAATATTTACTTTGAGGGTTACTGAAGATGATTCTAGTTTGGCTGAAGTTTGCACAAATCAAAGCTCGTTTAGATATAAGGACATCTGCATGTTTATGGCAGTGCTATATCATCTGCCTTCTATAACGTTAACTCAGCGAAAATCATTTGACCGATAAAGATTACAACGCAGCAAATACTTCAGTAAATTAACTCAAAGCCATCCCCTGAAAGCAAAACAGAAAGCGCCAGTATACCCTTTTAAAAATACATACAGAAAAATGCTCATTATTTGTTAAGAGAAGTCAATAAAAGTGACAATAAGCATGAACATTTAGGGGAAGTTTCTACTTTTGACGGAAAGATGGTAAAACGCGAAAAACTTTGAATCATGTCAACTTATATTAATTGTTTAAGTCCTTGAAGATGATTATATACACTCTTCAAAAAAAGAAACGCAAAATGAAATTCAAAAATGATACTTACAATTTTGTACACATATGTTA
>JAUELC010322984.1:0-14421 GCA_031471745.1 Cryptochiton stelleri
AAGCAATCATAGATAATTTTGTAAAACGACCACTCAATCAAGAGTTTGAGTATGACAAACATTCGTTCGTTCGTCTGTCCGTTCGTTTAGCAATCACAGAAATCATGTTATATTATCACAGAAATTAACAAACTACAAAACTAGCTAAAATCCAGACAATCAAAATTAGTTGAAAAACCCTAATTTTGGTTAGGTATAAGTATCCTCTCAGATCATTCCGGCACATGCTAATTTCGATTGGTACTGATCTGGATGAAATAAACCCTAACCATAATTGATTAACTTCACTCAGAACTTTCTACCGTGAAAAAGTCCGCTGGTTAGAATTAAAAAGCTACCTTTTAGATCTCGATCTCAAAGTGGTTTTATAAACCTCCTTAACTTTCCCGTAATACGTTATGGCAATGGGAATATGTTATGTGATTAGTCAACGTGTGGAAGTCTGCTCATCCTGGGCTACGTACATTTGTATTCAAATATCGAATACTCATGCCTTGGAACATAGCTCTAAGATGTAGATAAAATAAATCTGGTAAGCGTAGCATTTTTCCCTGTTGTAAGAAAACAAAGTCACCTTTATATATAATAAACCGATTCACTGCTCACCAACTATACCCATAACTCAATTCGTCGAATGCATATATGCACTCTCCTGTTTGGCAAACCTGTATTAGAATCATGTTTTATAAAGTATAAATTTATTTATCGAAACGGACCGCGAAGTTGGCCTGACCGATCAACACGAGTCGGGTAGCATAATTACCTCCTCCTTGCTCGACAGGAATGAGCAAAATAAAAATGAGAAAATAGGAAAATCCCGCCAAGGGGAGGAATAAACTTTCACTTCGAAAATCACCTGTTGCGAGCAGGTGTTTATACATGCCGTTGCATAACTAAAGGTTATAGAACATAGGTAAAATGTTATTTCAAATTTCGTCAAACATCCTGACAGTAAAGACCATGTTAGAGGTCTGTGATTTGGCCACGAACGACAACTCTTGTATGGGAGAGTGTTTGTGACAAATAGACACATTTCATATATGTCCAGACACACGACAATGTATTACCGGATACGTGTTCCAGTCTAACAAATAAACCACCGCCACCCTGTCAGTGAACAGCGTGTTTATTGTTCCACTTCACGAAACACTTGGGTATTTGTTATCCATAGTTGACTGCCATCATTTATTCTTGAGATAATCAATTCATCCATCGCTTTGCAACACGCGTTTGTCCAATATACGTTGGAGGATTAGTGCGCGCTAAGTTGTATTGTTGCTAATGCAAATCAGTTATTCCCATGAGGTAACAACGAATAGTTTGTTTATTGCTATGAAAAAAATGTTTTTGAAATGGTTATGAAATCATGAGGATATGCATTGTAGCGCTTACACTGGTAATACAATTATTTGTTTTGAAAATGAAAGTGCAAGTATATTAGGTACAATATTGTGGGTAAAGCAATTATCGACTATCAATTGAAACAGTTATTTTGGAATAAAAAATAGTCAATGTATTCAAGGCTTGTACGAGCCTGGATAAATCTAGCCATAATTCGAATTCCACGTAAAGAGGCCCGGCCATCTTTCCTCATATGTATCAACAGAGCCTTTCGTCCCACCGCAGGGAATGACATACATGTACACACATGTATGCAATGAGTCAACGCTTTGAATATTGTATAGGGGTGAGGCTAACCGTTGACTTGGAGTCCGTCGGTACACCAAAGTGTGTCCCTGATTTGGCGGCAAATTAAGACATCCTCATTTAAATATTTTGGCAGAATTTTCAGTTTAACTATTATTTGTAAACTTTCACTTAACCTAGAAATTTGTGAGTGGAATTAACGGAAAGCCTCTAACTTGTACTTCTTGAGAAAGTATCTATAGCTCATGTGATTCTGTAATAACGTAAACTATGTAATTTTCGGGTGTGTATGTGACCTTCAGATCCATTTAAAAACGTGAGTCTGAGGGACGCATTTGTTGGTGTTTTAAATTAATATAATCGATACTCTGTTAATATTTCCGAAAATCGATTACATTGCCACACTTTAGATAAATTAAAATCAATGAATCGTATCATGTTCTATATAAACTCCCAGAGACACGATTTTCAATGGATCTTATAGGCACATTTGCACACGAAAATTAGATAGTTTGCGTTATTACAGAACCACACAAGTTATAGATATTGTAATTGATATACCATGTTCTGTTTACCGTGCCAGCAATGTGTTATAACATTAATCTTCATAACAGTTTCTTATAAAACGGCAGTATTTCTTACATAAAATATACAAAAACAATTTTGTGCACTATTTTTGTATTAATATATTTGTCATAAATTTGCTTTCTTATTTTTGATTAGTGTCTATTTGGATTGATGTATTTTATAATGGTATTGCTCGACCTTCTTAAACATAGTTATTTACATATAGTACCCATCGGGCTTTTTCCTAATTGTAAATATCTGTCTATCTATATCGTTTACCGTGACCAATTGTTCCACGACACGTTTCAATAATTAGCTTACGCTCCATGACTGGTTCAATTGATATATAACTGTCTCAAGTGCAATGTTTTTTTACCGTGACCAATTTGCTCCATATCCCGTCTCATGTCCTTTGTGTCCATCGAACAATGAGGACAACATTTCATACCGACAGGAAAGGATGGTTAACCGACGCTTAGACCAGCTCAGTTTACATAAAGCTCTCTCAAGTATTTCGTCCACCACCAATGTTGTTATTGATTTTGATAAAGTTGCATAGTCAATGGCAGCAAAATATGTTATTTTGGTTTTACAATTTCCCACTTAGCTTTATCCACTTCCGAAAAAACTTACCCATGTCGTTTTTTGTATCTGAGGAAATATGAATTGTCTTCATTGTTGTGCCGTAGATCGATGACATGTGGTTCATAATATGTCTTATAGAGCTTGATAAAGACCTATTTAATCATACACGGCTCTTATCAACTATAAAGCTTAAGAAACTGATTTACGCCATTCCTCCAATCACAGTTTTAGGACTATTCGGATAAATTTGTTGTCGTTGTTTAACCCTGACGAAAGCGAAAGCAATAGTAGACTATTTAATTCTCGTTTTTTCGTTCGTTTGTCCGTTCATTGATTCGTTCATTGATTGATTCATTGATTGATTCATTGATTGATTCATTGATTCATTCATTCATTGATTCGTTCATTCATTCGTTCATTCATTCATTCATTCATTCATTCATTCATTCATTCAGTCGTTTATTCATTCAGTCATCCAGTCGTTTATTTATTCATGTATTGATCACAAAATACTAGGAGACCCACTTGCAGCAATGCTAGCAACATTGATAGTAACAAATGGTACAAGCAAATTATAACAGTATATACAAAATAAAATCTTAAGTATGTTACATATTGACAATAATTCTTATTTTTTACAGAACGTTTAAAAAGTGATAATTCATCAAAAATATATATTTCTTGCCCATGATTAAAACATTAAAATAGTTATGTACTCTAACACCGTAACTGCTGCTTCTGTGACTGTCTACACTAACTGCATGAAAGATAAAGATCAGTCTATTAGCTAATAGATAACCGAATGATCTACGATTGTCTAGAATGTGATAACCGGTGATTAAAATTGAATAACTATTAGATGTTTTGAATAGGCAAATACTTTTATAGGTCTTGAATGTAAAAAGGATTATCAATATTAAAAAAAAAATGAAGGCAATTTGAAGGCTAGTGAAAGTTTAGGATAACTTAAATTTCTTAAACGTACACTCAACGGTAAATATACACGAGAAGCTGGCACTTTGGAAATTTAGGACACTAACTATAATAAAATGGTTTATTACAGGCGGAAAATGATATATTATTCGTGGGAGTTTTTCCCGTTTTTATTCCATCACATCCCTCATCCTCACGTAGTGTTGACCTGCAGACAGTCAACATGAAACCTGACCACGTTTGATTAACTTCATTTGAGTGCTCCATCGTGAACAAATTCACCGATTACAAGTAACAGGCTCTCCATCTTTAAGTGGTTCCTGGAAGCGAAGTAGTGTGCTCTAAACCCTTCACTTAACACGTTATGGTAATAACAAATAGGTAACTTAAGAATCAAACAAGTGGAAACTGTGCTCAGCCGACACTCCCATCTTTAACCACAGTGGCATCTTCCAGAGGGTCTTGCAACTTAGATTGAAGCTCTTATTGATGTGGACATAATCACTCAAGTAGGGAGTGTTTTTCGTATCTCGTTGTCAACACATACATGATAGTCCTGTGTTTAAATTCTAACCTGCCATCATCGAGCGAAAAAATAATGATAACGAATTGAAACATTTTCAATAAGTGACAGTTAATTTAAATGCAAATCGACAGTCGGTTGTTAATATAATATTTAAATCGCATGTTTTACGCTTTTGTCGATTGTCTAGCTAGCTTTAAACCATCTATTGCCTTCTTTGTTTTCTGGGAACCTTCCTGTCATATTTCATGAGGCAATGTACCTATTTATCAGAACTAGAAGTACAATTATACTACTTTCAAATAGTGTATTGTTCTGATACCGAAGCATCAACTTACTTACATGATCACCTTTTTCGGTGGATTGTACGAAATGGATGTGGATTCAATGTATGATTCTAAAATGGTATGACCGTTGCTTTATCTGAAAAACAGATTTTTTGATGCATAGTTATATAGAAGCATAAAGGATAATGAAAGTTCATTCATATTGCTATATATATTTTTTATAAATGAAGAGAGAAAAAATTGCTTGCATCAACAGGGATTTGAACCCATTTTAATTGGGTCACAGGCTCAACACTCTACCGACTGAGCTACAGAGGCTCACGATAGAATGCTACTCCAATTCTAACCCAGGGAAGACTGTATTTTACTCTTGATATTTAAAGGGACGCTAATGTATTTCGAATTCTTAATGGTAACAATCTAAAGCCATACGATGTTGATTTTCAAAAGTTACCAGATATTATCAATAGGATCAACGGCGTAATTCTTCGAAAAAAGTTACAGTACACTATTATATCATTTGGCGGAAAAGGTAACCCGGAGATTCATAACAAAAGCAATGATGACATGAAACCAACTATTAATGTTGTGATTAAATAGGAAAGAGATGCAGTTATTCTTGTGTAATATGTTGTCGATTTGTGGCGTTGAAAACTGACATATTGCATCTCCAATCATCATTTAAGTTTATGCCGGCACATGCGTTATCCTCGACTGGTACTAATCAATGCAAAGGGACACCGTACCATTGGGGTGTCCCTCCCATTCCTAACAGCGGTGTCTCCCCTGAGCTAGCCGGAGCGCCAGATAATGTATATACAGCCCATTGTAAAGACCACGTAATCAGTAAAGATAGATAAGTGTATCTTCTTTCTGATACCACTGTGCACTATTTTAAATATCCTGATAAACATGTATTAAAATAATATTTTAATCATTTTGCATTAAAAACTAACAAAAAACGATGATAGTAAAACACTGAAATTATCAAAACGATATACTTCCGTAGTCTAACCAAATCACCTTTATAGTCATTGGGCATAGCCGGTTTTCATACCAGAACTTGATCTGGGAGATCTTAGAGTGGGGAAGTTTGGCGGGATCCAGAACGCGTTCCACCCTTGAACAATTTCGTTGGTTACCACTATCAGGCTCTCAATCTCAAAGGGGTTTATCAATCTATGGAGTGTCGTAAACCCTTCCATTAACACGCTATGACAATAAGAGTAAGTAACTTAAGAAAATAACCATTGGAAAGTGTGCTTAGCTGACATTTCTATACATAATCATGGGGGCATTTTCTTGATGCTCCAAAACATGACTCTGATCCAATCATTGATCCAGATTAGATCAGTCTGAAGCTCGCTTTCATGTTTATCCAAGGTTGTTATTGGTAACCATAGTAATAGCTGGTAATAAACAGTTTTAACGTTTGACGATTGTTCCGCCTATGAAATAAATAATATTTGCAATACTGTCTTGGTAACACTATGTGTGATGGCCACTTGATCTTTTATGAAAACCATTTGATCTGATATTTGATCCAGTTAAGTCATACTGATCCTTCTATATTGATTAATCTGAGCGGACTTGTTCTTAACCACTATGAGCATACAGTGTCTGGTATAACATATTTAGAGATGGTGGTATTGACTGACTTATGTCATAAGTAAGCTCAGCAGCATTCCTTATTGTCCAGTGTCTATTTTATTGATGATTGATTGATTGATTGATTCGATTGATTGATTCGATTGATTGATTCTGTTGATTGATTCTATTGATTCGATTGATTGATTCGATTGATTTATTGATTGCTTTATTGTTTGTTTGTTGTGTATCTCTATGGTTACGGGAATTTAACTTATATAACACCGTTGTACTCCTCCAACAGTGAATAGCCACACTAAAACAGTCATAATATGTTAACTGTTATGCTGTGTTGGAAAAATAATAGTTCTACAGTGCTAAGTATAGACTGTGTGATTACGCACGAAACAGGCTGTCATTAGCCAGAGAGCAGTAGATATGTGTAATAACTTCTAAAAGTGACAAGTCCATGGGGATAAATTAAGTTGTCGTTGTTCGTTCCCAAATGGACGTATAGGGAGGTGAACTAGTGATTATCCGCTTTTTCAAGAAGATTTGTGATAATGTGTGTATTTTGAAAAGTCTGATGAGAATCTACGTGATATTGACATTTCATATTCAGGATCAACCAAAAGACAACAAAAAAGAAACAATACAAAACAATACGAAGAGCAATTCGAGTGCCTAGTACGGTAAGGTGATATATCTCTCCACTATATTCCTTATACCTTATACCAAAGGAGTGCAGGGATCAGACTGCGCGGCTAAGACTACTTAAGTGTTGTAGTTTTGAAGATAAACTGATGATAGGAAATCAATTACTTTTAGTACTACCTTACATGGATGAATTTATACAAAAACAGTTGGGATATCATGTAGGTTCAACAGTATTTATATGGATTTTTTCTTGTAAATATCGCGGGCGGTTGGAGGGATGTTCCTGTTGCCCAAATGCTCTAAGACCTAAGGGAGAGCACAAAGTCGACCTCTTCTGTGATGTCTAGCACTGTACATTTGCAAACTGTGTCTTATTCTACCATGGATTATGTCATGGTAAGTCGTAAGTCTTGCCATTGTCTGTTGCCAGTGGCGTCGAGGTTGGTTTCCTTCACCCATTGGGTTTGCACGCCGTCGTATGAGTGAAATAACCTTAAGTACGGCGTAAAACCTCAATCAAAGAAATAAGAAGAGTATATATTTGGGCTATACATTATCCGGTCTATATATCATTATGCGTATTTTATATACGTTATTATGTATGTTTGATTTACATCCATATGTGCCAAACTAAGCAGCACACATCGGTTCGAACAACGCCAATCAAACAAATACATCTAATTTTCTGTCATATACCTGCACTTCTCAGTATGTTGATGTATGGACTGTAAGTAATCCTAACCGTCTTAAAACAATTTGCTGTAAGTAATCATCAACGCTCGAGTTGTGCTTTGCGTCTGATCCAGGTCATGCATGTCCAGACACACGGTAATGTGGTGCGAGAAACGTGTTTCAGTCTAGCAAATAAACCAATCCCAATCTGCCAGTGAACGGGACGTTTATTGTGCCACCTCGTCACACACTTGGGGTATTTGTTACACATAGTTGACATGTATCATACAAAATCAATCCACCCTTCGCTTCATAACACGCGTTTGTCCAATATTTTTTTAAAGATTTGTGAAACGTAAGTGTGTACTGAATTGTTTAGGTGTAAATCATATTTTTCTCATGACTTAAAAAAAATAATAATTTAAATACCTATGATCATAATATTGTTTTTGATGAGATAATTTCTGGTTATATATATATTATTTTTTTAAATGAAGTGAGAATAAAGTGCTTGCCTCGGACCCAAGACCTTCTGGCATTATACAAACATATCGGTATGGAACAGAAACCACGAACACAACTTGATTTAGAATGTATTCTAGAATTAATATAAACACTGTAAAGTATGCTATGTATGCGCCGCACCTCTTAATGTGATGTAAAAATATGTCACCATTCTGCAGGGAATTATATCACGTGCGATTGTCCCATAATTAATTTCCAAAAACTTGATTTCACCAGGCCTTCGTCCTAAACGTTTATCACCGTATACGTTTTCAGGAAAATAAATTTGTTCGTCAAGCAATTAGCGACATAATCCCTGATGATATGTAGACGATATAATCATAAATAGCTAGAGTGGCTATAACCTTCTCTGGAGATGCGTAAAATGTACCCCTAACAACTCAAGATTAAGATCAATTGACAAAAAAGGCCTTTGAGAATTTATCTAGAGCATGCGACTATTCATCGATTCTTTATCAATCGAAATACATCTGCCAATGTAATTAATCTGAAAAGTATTTGTTTATCGATGGTATCAATTTAAAACACCAACAAATGCATATATTGGTATTATTATATCATGTTCTGATTACAGGTCTAACAATGCTTCATAACAAGTCATGTCACATGTTCAGATGACAGCCGATCACTGGAGAAAATCCATAAGAGCACTTTTATTCATTGTACTAAAGCGTCATATTAGTTTGGTACCGGCAATTTACCTTGACAAATTTGCTCCACATCCCGAGTCTTTTCCTTTGTGACCATAGAATAATGATGAAGACTGCAATTACCACAATACCAAGGCTCATTTCGTGTAGCTTCGGTTTACCACGGAGATGTAAAAATCTAAGCTCCTGTGAATAAACGCCCCATTTTCCTCTGATTGACCCTTGTTTTTCGGGTTTCAGCGCTATGTAGAGACAATTTGTGAGACAGTAATGGCACTCATAAACCTTGGTGATTAATTCTCGCCGAAGAATTCCCGAATGACGTTCAGCATACAGTAAATGCCCATAAGCAGAATGCTAACTTGCTTTACATATATCTTTCTTCAGTGCGTTGTCCACCGTGAAAGGTGGAATTTTTTTATCAATTTGTAAAACTAACCCCAAATCAGATGTGCGATGTTGATTATAACTTCCATACTACCTGGCAACGTCTCTACCATAAGCTTACATACAATATGTCCTTGTTTTTTTCTCTGCGGAACACACATTGTTTTGCTTTCGAGACGACTTTGAGTCTCGGATCGCTAATCATCTTGAACTTTTGCGGAATGGGTGACTGGTAACAAAATGCTTCGACTCCGTCAACTCGAATCAGATCGGCACGAAATTTGACATAATTGATCTTTGGAATATTGTGCATGAGCTTATAAGACATCACAAGTCCCCATGGTGATACAATAGTACTCTAGAACTTTTTGATGAAGTATATGGTACAATTTGTTTTATAGAACCTGATAAATGCTCACCGACGTGTAGAGTGTAGGAGTGTGTCGCTCAACGAAACCACGTCGATTATCTTCTCCACAAATGAAGACATTGGTTAAGATTAATATATGAATCAAGGACGTGTTACCATTCACAGCTCGTACACGTATTTATCAACCTATTATCCCATTGACCATTCATAGTTTTTAGGATGATTACGATAAATGAACCGTTCCTTGTTAGACTCGACGAAAGCAATCATAGATAATTTGGTAAAACGACCACTCAATCAAGAGTCTGAGTATGATAAACGTCCGTTCCTTCGTTCGTCCTTTCGTTCTGCAATCACAGAAAACATGTTACATAATCAAAGAAATGAACGCACTTCAAAACTCTATGAACAAATCCGCTGATTAGAATTAAAAAGCTATCTGTTAGATCTCGACCTCAAAGTGGTTTTATCAACTCAGGGAATGTGTCCTTAACTCTTCCGAAATACGTTATGGCAATGGGAATATGTTATCTTATAAGACAACTGTGGAATCCTGATTCTCGTGGGCTACGTATTCAAATATCGCATATTCGTGCCTGGGAACATATCTCTAAGATGTAGATAAAATAAATCTGGTAAGCATAGCGTTTTCCCCTGTTGTCGCCACATACCACTGTGTCTACAATTTCTGTATCTAATGTGTATGTATTGAAACACAGCTACAATAAGCTTACTTTTGTCATTCCCATGTCTTTTTCAACGTGTGCAAGCCTGGTTCTTTTTGGCTACATTTTGAAATATCGAATACACATCATTTCGAAGATAACACTGAGATGTAGTTAAAATACATCTGGTGAGCCTTGCATTTCTCCTTGTTGTCGCCACATACCACAATGCTTACAATTTTTGTCTCCAGTGTGTATGTCTTGAAACTGTGCTTCAATAAGCTTACATGTATCGTTTCCATGTCTTAATCAACGAGTAGAAGCCTGGTTCTTTTGGGCTACATTTTGAAATATCGAAAATAAGGTGTAGTAAAAAAATAAATATGGTGAGCGTAACATTTCCTCCCTGTTGTCGCCTTATACCATTGTGCCGACATTTCTTTGTCTCCAGTGTGTGTACATGTCTTGAAGCACAGCTACAAGAAGCTTACGTATGTCGTGTCTTGCTTTATCGGGATGTGATTATCACCGAGTTCACGAAAATTATTCTCCCAACAAATCAGCCCCCACAAATAGTACGCTTAGACTTTGTGTGACGTACTCTAGTTACAATTTGTTTTAATGAGTCTACTAAAACCTGATAAATGCTCACCGTAGTGTAGAGTGTAGGAATGTGTCGATGCGTCGATTATCTTCTTCACAAATGAAGGCAATGATTAAGATTGATATATAAATTAAGGACGTATTACCATTCACAGCTCCTACACGTATTTATAAACTGATTATCCCATTCACCCATTCACAGTTTTTAGGAAGATTAAGATAAATGAACCGATCCTGTTTAGCTCTGATGAAAGCAATAGTATCTAATTTGACAAATGATCACTCGTGAAGGGTTTGGTTATTGGACTAATAACATATCCGATAGGCCATGTAGTAGATGGTGCGTTTGTTTGACGCTTTAGAAAGAGATATAGCAACAAAAACTACATGGGTAATGTGTCAGTATGCAGAATAGCTTTAAAAGACATACAGCAACAAAATCTATCTGGGCAATCCATCAGTGTCTAGAGTAACTTTAAAAGAGATATAGCAACAAAAACTACATGGGTAATGTGTCAATATGCAGAATAGCTTTAAAAGAGATATAGCAACAAAATCTAAGTGAGTAATTTATCAGTATCTAGATTAGCTTTTCCAGAGATATAGCAACAACAATATCACTGGGCAATCTAACAGTACATAGAATAGCAACAAGATCTACCTGTAGCAAACAAACTGAATAATCTATGAGTATCTAGAATAACTGTACCAGAGATTTGGCTTAACAAATAACATAGAACATAATAAATCTAATAGCCATTGATAATATAGATTATACAAACATAATGTATTTTAGATAATTTAAATTGTAATAGTTAAAAAGTATGTTAAAATAAATTGTGGTAAATCTTCAGCAAATGTAAAATGTTGCAAAGTTTTTAATTAGTTTAGTAGTGTTAAATGTATAGTCTGGTTAGTACAATTTTCCGAATGGCAGTACTTTGGGTAAATCCTCTTTACGGTCTGTCTCATCCTCACGTTTTGTTGATCTGAGGATAGTCAAAGTGAAACCTGACCACGATTGATTATCTTCACTTTAAGCGTTCCATATTGCACAAATACGCTGATTACAAGTAACAAGTTCTTAATCTCAAAGCGGTTTTATTAATACAGGGAGTGTGTCTCAAACCTTACATTAACACGTTATATCTGTGGCGAAGATACTTCAGAAATGGGATTTCTACATCAAAATGGCATTCGTCACCAATAATTGCTCCTTTTTTTGTCATTTACTATATTTACGCTGATTAGGAGTTAGTTGCATCTCTCCATCTGCCTCGGTGGGTAATTTGTGTATTATACTGTGTTAAATAATGGATAGGCAGGTAACCATATTTCACACCAGGCCTGCCTGTAGTAAAACACCTAGTTTGCATTGAAGATAAGACAAATTGATTTTGATACCTTGATGATCGAAGGTTTACTACTGAGAATCAACACGTTAATCTGCAAAAGATTTGCCAATCTGATGTTCGCGAATATCCCCGCGAGCCTCGGAGATCCATCCTGATCAGGTAGTAGATGGATGATCTCTCGAGAATCAGATTCTAGATAGACCTAACTCGATTTGTTCACGACTGTGGTATTCAGCTTTGAACGTGCTTCTTTGGGATTATGTCTTGTTAGTGTAACACAGTGAACAAATTGGTTGTTGTATGCCATCTATTCCACAAACTGTTGGCATCCATTGTATAGTTTACAACATGCAGACAACGCTAAACTGTTGCTTAGCTTTGTGGTATGACTAAATAAAGGAATCAAGCAGTCTTCACTGGGTTAGAATTCGGCTTAGCATGATATCGAAAGCCTCTGTAGCTCAGTCGGTCGAGTATTGGGCCTGTAACCCAGACGACCAAGGCTCGAATCAAGGTGGAGGCAACAATTTTGCTCCTTGCATTTATAAACATATATAAACAAATTTTCATCACTTAGTTGGTTTTCGCCATTGCTAAAGTGACTTTTCCTTAACACTGTTTTATTCATATGTCCGGAATTCAAATCATATACTGTCTTACTACGTCATCATTATTCCTTAAAGACACACAGTTTTGTCTAAAAGCAGAACAATTGATTAACAGAATGTATAGAGTTGAACTTATATTCAGACAATTATTTAAACTTTGTTGTAGTCTTTATGTTGTGGAAACATCTATGATATTAAGGTATATAAAGTTCGTTCTGTTTCAAATTTGTTTGAATTGGCAATTTAAAATCACAAGTGTTTCTATCTACGTAATAATTAGTTTATTGTCCAGGACACATTGTATATAGGATATAAAAGATGATTTATTTCACTGGCTCATTAAATATTTCAGAAAATCTACAAAGAAATCCGTAAGTTAGGAAACAAGAAAAAACAAACACAAAAGCTTAAATATCGAAATTTGAGCAAGTTCGTTAAGTTGACAGACATCAGCCACGTTTTGCAGAAAAGAAATAAAAGCAATCAGACAAGTCAAATATCTAAATTGATTAAAATTCACAAAAAAAGATCTTCCAATTAAAAGGTCCTTGCAGAATTCAACTACGTAAAACTTGGTCCATCCAGTTTCCCTCATCCTAAAGTCACATCCACAATAGTGAACTAGTGCTTCTTTATATATTAAAATTGATGGATTGCACAATTTTCATAACTATTAAAAATGAAAATAAGCGCCCACAAGTATGTTTTTTCAATAAATGCAATTTTTGAAGTATGCTCATCAATTAAACTGATTACTGTGAAAACAAACAAAAAATTAAATGGGTGCAAGTCTTGTGTGAGCCTGAAGAACTGTTGCAATAATTAGAGTTCAACGGAAAGACGGAGCGTAATTTTCTTATTTGTATCGATCTTCAAAGGCTTTAATCCCACCGCGATATATGTAACGCTTCAACATTTTTGGGATATTGCAGGGATGGAGTCATTAACTTCTGTTCCTGTCAATTTATATGTCCTTTTCTTAATTTCACCATTACTATGCCAATCTTTTTTTTGTGTGTAATCTATGCTTTTTATTTGTGACATAACAAGTCCGTGGAACTTTATCCCCGCCAACACATGCATAATGCTTATTATTCGATATATTACTTTTCATATTATTTAACATATATCAATATTATTTTTAATAGTATTTTAAATATTATCTTAATCATGCTATATTAAATCGCAAAGAGTAAAGCACAAACAGGAGAACACTTTGCAGACATTGGGAGAGATTGAATTTGGATGCAATCAATAACGATGTATTAATGAATCTTCAGTATCGTAAGTAATTGTTTTTAACATGTTGTTTCCAACATGGAAGGTGCTCATTGTGATCCCACATGAAAATATCTGCAGCAAGTGCTTTACGTTAAGCAGAAAAAAACCAACAGAAACAAATAATGTTCATATGATAGACCATATCAAGTTGTATATTAATTAGTTTTGTATCATTCGTGAGATTTCAACTATTGAATACATTATAGTTATTGTTGTCTGAGAAAAAACAAGCCAAATCACTCATAATTCAAATCTAACAAAAACGGAATTATGTCAATGTTAACGGTTACGTTACAAACAGTAGTACCAGATGTCTTAACTAGAAGTATGCAACTCCCATTTCAGCCGATTACCCTAAACGGCTGCACCGAAAAAATAATCTACTATGACCTCACCACTGCTGGCGGTTTATTTGTCAATCTACTGTATTGATACAAAATTATACTTTTGTAAAATAAATTTCATTACAATCTAGGTAAAATACATGAAAAAATACCTGGAATGGGTTAAAAAAAGTCA
>JAUELC010323095.1:0-14418 GCA_031471745.1 Cryptochiton stelleri
CAAGGCAACCTGACAGCTGTACGCTATCGGGATGAAATTCTGCGCCCTCACATGCTTCCCATTATGGATCGACAGAGGAAACTCCTTCAGCAGGACAATGCTTTTTTTTTATGAAAAAGTATGTAATATATAAATTTGTGCTTTAGAATTAATAATCCTGCACAAAACTTTCGTTTCCGAGTTTCGAATATATACGCTAGCTCGTTCACGCGTACGCCGATTACCCTATGGGGAGGTATGACCTCAGCTCACCCGAGTCAGGTTACACCCGGGGGTGACGCGCGAAAGGCAACTCTGGAGGAGTTGGATCAGAAATGTGATGCAAGCGTGACAAGGGGAGGAAAGAAGATTCAAATCAGGACTCGCCTTGTCTCGAGAAGATGAAGTAACATTTAATCGCATGTTCTTATACTGGGTCTAGGAAGATAAATATGAAGACAAAATGCAACACGAGAGGTATAAGAACATATGTTTTTATTGACATTAGTCATCACGGTTGTTGTGAGTATCAAATATATATATATCCGTACTGTTACATAGCTTTCCTGTATTTAAAATGTTATTGCAAAATCCAGGTGTGGCAGCAGATGCGAATACCTATATATTGTTTAAACTGCTTTACAGCCAACTTATATTGTGACAGTAGCTAGCAAAAGTCTAACATAACAACAAAACAGTCAAGCTTTAGGCGTATTTTAAGAAGCCTCCTAATTTACACGTAGAAACTACCCAATTTCAAGTGGTTAGACCTTCAGCTAAGTTATTTCCAATATGAGCACAGTCTTATCAAAACGATTCCGGACTAGAAGCTACAAGCGGATAAGCTTGGATAACATCGTGGAAGGTTAATTGTAGGATTATATTTGGTAGTGGTTAAGCGAACAGCGACAATTGCCTTCTTACAATGTCGATTCAATTGTGCCCCAGAGAACCAAACTACAATTAACACTTGCTAATGCGACTTATGAAAATGGATTAAAAAACAATCATAATTTGCAATTGTTACAAACATGCCTTCAACGCTTGATTACGTATCAATGAAATCTATTGAAAAAATATATAATTCAGAAGAGCTAACATAACCAAATCTAGAAGAAGAAAAACAACAGAACTTACAATCAAACATATCACCCATTCAATGAACATAAAAATAAAAACATATACAAATATTGAAAATGTTAACACCAAAATTGTGAAAATAAGTTAAACGGCATGCATGCATAATTATGTACATGGAAGTTATAACAAAATCTATAGAAAAGTATACGTACAAGGGAAATTATAGAAAGGTTTTCCCAACAACACAAATTTAGAAGGATAAGCTTTGAATCAAACGAAGTTATATATTAAGACTACATTACCCTTGGTAACATAGCCATTATAGAATTATACAACTCAAGTAATTATGATACATTGAAATCAAGTGTAAGTATAACTATAATAAAGTTCTAATCAACAATATTCAAGTAATTTTGAACACAGCTGACTAAAAATATATTTACACAAATAAAGCTGACAAGACTAAATAGGAGTAAAGGCCTGTTCTCACGGTACGATGTGTCGTAATGACTCTAGCAGATTTTTTCTGGATCAATCAAAACGCTGCAAATATAGGGGAATCTCTACAGTCGTTACTACAAATCGCACTGTGTCCTGTAACCCAAAGGTCCCGGGTTCGATTCCCGGTGGAGGCAAGCATTTTTTTCTCTATTTATAAAAAATATATATATAGGGTATTGATTGTGACAAGCGCTTCATACATTTAATTTTTTTAGATTCATGATTTTTCCAAAGAATTTCTCTTTATGAAAGACAATGGGTCTTATATTCAAGTTAAAGACACGGAGTGGAAATCTTTATGAACATTGATATCACCAATTGAAGATACATCGTAACTGATCATGGCACTATCAGATCGAAGAAAGGCACTATCAGATCGAAGAAAGGCACAATTTGTTGTCATAAACTAGATTTCCATGGTAAATAAAAATGTTTACTTATGTCTAATGATAAAGTTATTTAAAACAATATATGATCTGATACACTAGATCATTTTTCTTAACTGTAACGGTAATACACCCGCCTATCCTGGTATATATAACTTCTGGTTTTTGTGCTTTTGTCAAAACTAACCAATTAAGCTAGACACTCTGGTAACATGGAACAAAGCCCTTGTAATTCATCTGTTTAAAAGACTGTGATTAGCTATCCCAAATATAGCTACAGAAAGATATTTATTAGGAAACTTTTTAAATGAAAGGAGCGATATGCCTTTTGGTGCCTAAATTACAGAATTGAGAGGCTTCCATGGTTGCAAATAATTTCTGGAATTTATGATTGTAAATAGTATTGTCTCTTGAGTACCTATACGTTTTTGCTAATATCGTTTCTGCCATATGCACAAAAAAGACATTAACGTTGTGACTTTCTTTTCCGGGTCTTGCCAGGTGCTATATCACTGAAGACCATGCTCAAAGACGCCAAAGACAGAGTCATATATAGTGATAATGGCTTTCAATGATAGTGGAATGATTTGCGTTATTATGGGCGAGAAAAGAATGGTAATGATGTGCTATGAGTAGAATGTTAGTACATTTTGTTGATTTCCTCGCAACAACAGAATCGGTGGCATATCTTTAGTTAGGGTTTCCAGCCAGGATAAGTAGAGACCAGCCGACGTCGTAGCTTTCTTTGGTATGGGTAACGTCCTGAAATTGAAAAACAGATACAGTTTAACACATCAGTGAGTACTTTGTGACATTAGAATTATTGGCAAACCCAGTCAGTTTAAAAGTACTTAGGCCTATATGATATGTATATGGCATTGCAAGTTTAAAATAAGCAATTTAACAGATCTTATTAAAACTTCCAGAACAATAAGCTTGTGTATTCCTACAATGAGAAGTGTAATCCTGGAATAAGTCTATGTTTTGATATGTGAATCTCTAGTTAATATGGTATCGGCCATTTGTTTTATTTTATATGCTATAAGAATGACTTACATGACAACGAGCGAAGCGTCTTTGGATTCTTTTAGTAGATGTTCGCGTAACTTCAGATGTCGATATGTCTGGAAATATATATATTTACCAAATAAATCTACAGTTTTTGTTCAGGAAGTATAATGTATGCCTCTTGATGAATGATCATAAATAACATGATTTTCGTCTGTTGTCAAAACTTATTTTCTGAAATAGGAAAGAGATATTAAGTAAATTTCAACAAGAAGGTTGCTGATGTTGGCTTTTCAGAAGATAAATTCCTGATTTGACTTCACTATCATTCGCCTAGTCACATCAAACAAAATGCTACACTTTGCCATATCTGGCATGATATTGTGTAACACAAAGTTGATGGAAATAAACACTGGCATATTGGATATCCTCGACGACTCAACGGTTGTTTCCCGTTACACACTATTAAAGTGATTCAGATCCCCGTATTGTAATGCATTGTTCCTCGAGAATGTCGTACATTAACACTCAATTTATGGACAACTCATCATGAACTTTGTGTCTGTGGTAGTCACGTGGGTAATAAAAACAAAGAAAGCCTTAATAAAATGTGCCTCTTAACGGAAGTATAAACAGCACACACCTTTTGTTGATGAGCAAGGAACTCTGCCTCTGAAATCCTCCACGTCTCTTCAGAATCAGGGTTATCAGGATCAACCTTCCATTTAGACATCATCCTTTCAAACTCATCAACACTGTATAACGAGAACAAAACATATCAAAAAGATGTTACTTTAGCGTCCACGTGTCAATGCTTAACGCCGAGAGAGATACGCAGTCTTCACTGGGTGAGAATTCGGGTTAGCATTCTATTGTGAGCCTTTGCAGCTGTCGTTAGAGTGTTGGGCTTGTAACCCAGACGACCCCGGCTCAAATCCTGGGGGAGGCAAGCATTTTGTTTTTTCATTTATAAAAATATATATACAAGTTTCCTCAACGATAAAAATGAAATCCGTGGTTATAAGCGAGATGCTGGATTTACAATATGTGTAGTTTCTAAAAGTAATTTAATGTAAATCTGAACTATTTTTATCAATATCACAATGATTATATTTGAAAGAAACACTACCTCTCTGGCTTGGGTTTGCTGCTCAAATCCGAGATCACCGTCAACTGGGAGTAGTCAATTCGGAACTTGTGTAACAACGTTGCGATTCTGTTTAAAATAAATAAGATAATTTGTATGCTTTGTTTAATCCCACAAAACCCAAAGAGTTATCTAAATTGAACATCTTTAAATTAGCAAAAGTATTTTTTGTTAAATCTTGTTTTCTTACCGTCTTTGGTCCTCGTTAAAATTGCCTTGTTTTGTCCCTGCACAGAACACTCGTAGTTTACAGTTTTTCCAACTGGCTCGTGTGGACAGAATGTACGGAATCAGCAATGTCAATCCTAAAATTAAAATGGCTCCATATCAAAATACCTCAATATCGGTATTATAAATATGTAATAAGAAACAATGTAATGTAATGTAATGTAATGTAATGAGGAACAATGTATTTACATTAAAAAAGAGCTTTCGTTCATTCAGATTATTGACGTTACTTAACGAATAAAATCATAATTGACAGATGGGCAGTCAATGTGTGTTATTTGAACAATGGATTTATTGAAGATTTGAAAATTATGCAAAATTATACAATTTGTATTTATGGCTTGATCCAGGTTTACTGCCGCGTGCCTAAAATAATAGCTGTATGTGTTGCTTTTATAACGTATCCATACCTCCATCATCAAACAGCCACCATACATCAATGGTTCCTGTCTGCTTCAGTCGGAACCGACTCTCCTGTAGATCTGTACTTTTCACGTTTATTTCTTCTCCAATAACATCTACGGATTTTGTAGCATGTATTTCGGGATTTTTTGGGGGACAATCTTGACACTGGGTATCTTCAACTGTAGCCAATGAAACCTCTGGCGGTACTATATTTATTAGCGTATCTCCGGCATAAATCGGGTTGTCAACGCCTACAACACTTACAGCCCCATTCTGATCGGGGTTGTGGTTGATTTCTGCATTTGTTGATCCATCATTTGACGGAGAGTCCACTTCATCTTCTGGAATACCAATAATGTTTAATCGACATTTAGCTTTTTTATACATTATACTATATTCTAAATAAATTTATCAAATGAAAAAGAAACCAAAAGTTATAGGGGGTCTACCTATTCTTATTTTTATTATTATTACTATATATTCTGTAGTTGGGAGAGAAGACAATTCGAAGTGATGTGAAAGTCTGCTGAAATCGTATATAACAGTTATGGCATTGACATCAAATATAATGGTGTAAATCGTCAACGGTAGACTTTCATTTTCTTTTAAAATATAACAGGGAATATTTTATACCAGACCTTGATCCCACCATCACAACAGTATAGACGTGGGTAAATGAAGCTTCTGGGAAAAACAAAAAGTTAGACTCCATTTGATGTGAATCTTACCGTCATCAGAACTATGATAGGTTTCTTCCCCCATACTGTCATCTGCTACCAGGACATCGTCAGTCACCTTCTGGATGTCAAACCCTTCAGGGACCCGTAACACACCAACACCGTAATGAAGGTCAAAGGCGTCACTATAATGGTCGAGAAAAGTCCTAAGCTTAGTGATTGGCATCACTATTATCAAAAGTCTAATAACTAGAAATATGCAACGACCCATTATTTATAGACAGCATATTCTGAAGAAAAGAATGAAGTACAGGAATGTCTGTTTTCTTAAGTTAGGCCCTCACAGGTACTTTTAAGATTGCATCAACTCACTTTTGAGGTAATTAACATACATATGGCTATACATATGACGTTTTCATCAGTTACCAATGCATATTTTTATCTCTCTTAATTCACTTTATCAATATAAAGCGGTTTTCTGTGCAATTCAGATAAAATCATATGTAAGTCACTCAAAGATAAAAATTTGTAATGACGATTCTCTCTATATTCTGGTGATGGATATGGTACACAGTAAAAATAGCAGAGTGTTAATCCAATGTCATCCAATTTAAAATTACACTACACAAAATCATACTTACTGAATTATGTTGAAATAGTGATCAACGTTATCCGCATCATCTGTCTGCCAGTCTGACTTGTATCCCAGTAATAAGGTATTGGGGCGTAACTTACCTAAACCAGTAATCTGCGGAATGGAAAAAAGGTATAAGGTTGACGATTGATTGATTGATTGATTGATTGGTTGGTTGATTGCTTCATTGATTTATTAATTGAATGGTATTTAACGCCGTGCTCACGGGTTTTTCACATATTTAATTGCGGCGTACCACAACAGTAAATTTAACACAGCCATGAAATGTGGAAAAAATAATGTTCAAATAAAGAGAGCATGATTATGCTCTGAAGGTGGATGTTACTGTATGACGAGCCTTTACCAATGTTGAGAACCCTTATATATTTGCAGTTAGTTGAGAAACTCTTATTAAGAATTTAGCTGCTCTTATACAATTGGTAGCCTCTCCAGGAAAATAAACATTTTGCTGGTCAAGTAGAATTTTTAGTTCGAATACCAGGACATAAAACTGGCACTAAGAAGTTAACCTATTTGGACATAAAAAGAACAGTGGTGTTAGCGCTGCAGGTATTTACTTACCTGCAAAAGAACTTGCGCCCCCTGGCGGAGATCTTTAGAGGCCACACCACAGTAGAAAGATTTGACCTTCTTGGACCTGAACCAACTGTAAGTGGCCATTGACCGCAGATGTCTTAAATGTTCAGATAGTTCACCCTGTAAAAAGTGAAAGAATATAAGAGCAGTCAGCAATTTAAACACAACCAGGAAATCCATTCTATCAGTTTGATGATTGTTTATATTGTTTATTCACTGAAACATATTATTCCACAGATTATTCGAAAAAAAGGAATTTAATATGTAGTTGTAGCTTTTGTTTTACATGTATGTAAAATGTACAATGTCAATCAAATACATTTAAAATTCAATTATCCTTAACTTTTGCGTTATAAACATTTCAAAAATGGAACTAGGTCGCTGATCTGTCATGACTGTCGTTCACAATTGGAATTTAGTTGCAGATATTCATTGGACTACGATCTAAGATTATCTTACCTCTAGCACATGTCCGCAGACGAGCAGGCTCTGGCGTTTAGTTATGGAGGAGGCGAAATCCACCAAATTAGGTCGGTTCTCTGGATTGCCTGTTAGCACCAAAATCTGGGGTCTAAAATAATATCAAATACGGGTTCGTTGTTCAAGCACCATAGGCCACAAAATATATTTTCAATTATCTAACATCGGTCGCTGGTTTTATTTGTGCATTATATAAGTATCAGGGAGGGTTTTATCATCTCATCTGGTGATTGGATTTAACTTTTATTGATCAAAATGAAGATGTATGCAAATCGCTTTATGGATATTTAATAGTTTTCAGTTTTTGATTTGTAGAACCCGGCTGCTGTCATACCAACTATTCCAAGATGACAATCACATTGAGTGACAGCAAGACATTAAACAACTTAAAGGTTCTTAACTCTTCCAGAATATTGACAGAAGTAAGTGTTTTGAAGAATGTTAAAGCATGACGTTCAAAAGAGGCAAAACCATTTGAATCATGAAAATAAACTCATACTGTTAAACGAACTATTGCCGTGGGTATCAAGAACCCAACCAAACAAGTAAACATGACATTAACTATAGCGTCTCAAGAATGCGTTTACCGCACGGTGTATATACCCACCGGAAATTCTTCACGTGTTCATCAACATTCGTCAACTTCTGACACGTCTTCAAAGCGTCTTGGTACGCATGCGCCTGAGTTGAAGACCCCCAGTTTACGTCTGAAACATTTGATAACGACAAACCTTGACCAGAGGTCAGAACGTTTGGCATAGTTGGAAAAATAATCTCTGACTACGGGTTTTGTCATTTCAAATGAACAATTATAAAATGGGACCGCCTGCAAGTATAAGAAGCACGCAAGGCTGCTCGACAGGCGTCAACGGGCACCCTCATCATAGTCAAACAGCTTTGATGGGGTTAAGAGTAAAACATCATAAACAGAGAACAAATCTGATATGTATAGATTATAACCGGGTAATGTTGATATCGGTCCGGCTATCAGCCCGAGTTGCCTATATCGGCCCGAGTCCGAAAGACCAGGGATGCTACCCGGGACGATATCAACATTATACCAGGTTGTAATTTGCTCATATATCAGATTAGTAAAAACTTATATCAATTACCAAATTTCCTAAATTTGATTATTGGGAAAAGGACTTTAGTTTATCTAAACGTTTTCGCCATTAAAAAAAACCATTCATCCCTAAGTATTTAACAGGTCAAACCAAAAACGTATTCAGCGTCATGAAGGAAATTTGTATGAAGGTTCATACTAGAAACGGCTAATACGGCGTTTTGATTGGAAAGTGCAGAGCTCAGTCTGATGGCCATCCCCGGCAAAACAACCCGAAAACAAAAGGATATGTGTGGTCTATCCAATGTTCCAATCGACACATGTAGAATGTATGACATGTAGACGGTTTGTTGTTTTCGTGACTGTTGATTTGTTAGACTTAACATTGACCTTAAAAATTCTTCACTTGAATCCGAATGTCACATGTGTCATTAGACGATTTAAGGTGAGAGAGTAAAACAAATATAAACAGAAACCAGACATGTCGTTCCATAGCTTCCTTCAATTAGACACAGCAGTCAAACTGTTCACGTTGTAGCTTCACCGGATGTGTCAAGGTACGTTAGTCAACCCGTTATGGACTCCACTTGATTACCAACCCAAAGTATGATTTTATCGATATGGCTCCTGGGATGCTATTTTCCGTAAGTACCTGCATGCGAAATGTTCCAGGCTGATATCTGTGATATTTAAAGAAAGCGTTTTACATTTTTAAAAAAAATACTGTTCTTCACCCATTTTTTTCAAAGCAGCATCGTCGAATGGAGAATATTCGGTTAACAATCTTGGATTTTGTGTTTTAAATGAACAATGATTTGCTGATCATAAATGATGAGGTCTGTGAAATGCCACGTAAAAAAGGTCAGCATACAGCACTATCACATAAAAACGTTTTATCGCATTCAAGAAATCTCCAACGAGTGCACTTGTTTTTGCCGCCAGGTCTAGGCCCTATAAGGCTAAAATAGATTAACTCTTTAGGATATTTCGTTAACTTACCTGGTTTAGCTTGCCTGATATAGAGATAGAGGCCTCCAACGACAACAAAGGTAACTAAAGCCGCCCACCAATTGATTACAAACATAACTGCGAGACAGAGTAGTGCTCCAGCCAAACTCACCCATTTGTTATAGAACTTAAACGCAGGTCGAAAACCTGTAAAAAGGTTCACAAATACATTTTTTACTTTTGTTGCTGTCGTAATTTAAAGAGTTGGGTTACATTGAACATTCCTTAAGCATGTTCTGTATCTACAAATACCCAGCTAAATTTGGGATGAAAATCTGAATATCATTAAATGTTACTTTGTATGAAAGTGGTTTTATTGATTGATTGGTGTTTAACGCCGTGCTCAAGAATTTTCACTTATATGACGGCACTGTACTCAATACAAGTATATTGCTCCGTACGAAAAATAATTTTTCTCTAGTGCTAATTAAAGACAGCATGGTTATGTCGGAACATGCTGCCCTTAGCCAGAGGGCATATAAAAGTGATAACGGTGGTTTGTTGCTTGTGTATTACGATACAACTGCATGGAGGTAGGATCCAAATTTGACAAATTTATAAATAATTCGTATGTTTCTAAACTAAACATAACTTGCACTGAGTAATGCACTTTACGCAATTATTATTGCTATACTGAAGAATGCAAACGTTAACCCTCCTCTGGGCCCTCACCGACTCACGTGAACGGACCGCGCGGTCATGCGCAAATCCTTTTATAACTTCAGCAGGAATAAGATAACTCTGAAGTGGGAATGACGGGCGGGCCATTACCGTCAGTGGAAGGTAAGTTAGTTTAGAAACATACAAATTATTTATAAATTTGTCAAGTTTCTTACACAATAAACTTACTTCCACTTACTAATGCATTAGAATACCACACAAGAGGTGGGCAGAGCTAGCTAACAACCAAAGGTGAGACAGCCCCAGAGGGAAAACGAACTCCTGACATTCGAAATCAAGGCACACTAAGGAACCGTCAGACGAACGAAAAGAGCAGAAAAAGAGAGTAAAAACAAGGTATCAGACAAGCTAGTACTAACGTCAACACGAATTGAAAACAGGATAAAAAAACGAGTAATCCGCCTATCGGCTACAGGCTAAGACCCTGGTAACCGGTTGTACTGTTCCCAAGGGGCCTAGAGACTGAACGTCATCACGAACCAGTGTCATGTGTCGGAGATGATACGAGGCGATGGTCGTAGTAGAACGCCAATAGCAGCCTTGATAATATCCTTCACTTATCGATTAGCCAAAACCGACCAGGATGCCGGCAGAGCACGAATCTCATGCGCCGAATCTTAGATAGTGCCCAATCAGAGTTACTAACCCGCTCGTAAGCCAAACCCACAGTTTTAGAAAGCCAGGAAGCTATAGTGTTTTTAGATATTTCCTGCTTATGCTAAGCAGTTAAGGGAATGAATAAGCGTCTACGCCTTGCCCTTATTTGCTCAGATTTGGAAATGTAGATGGCCAAGTCTCTTACTGGACACATCAAACAATCTGCCTCCAAGCCCGGGGACAAAAACCAGAACAAGGCTGAGATATTAAACTCGCGAGGAGATGGATCGTTGGAACTCTGATTCTTTGCTACAAATTCCGAGAGAGTGACATGCAAAAGTGACGACCAATCCGGAGGGTGCCTTGTCGCTCTCTCGTCTAGGGCATTAATCTCAGAAACCCGCGCTGCTGAAGCGAAGGTTAATAGAAACGCACATTTGTAGGAAACCCACTTTAAATCCGCCATGTCCAACGGCTCAAACGGCAAGCCCGACAAGAACCTGAGAACTAGCAATAAATCTCACTGGTGTAGCCTGGGAATTCTCGAGGTGTTGGAAATCTTAAAGGACCTAACTAACGCTTAGAGGTTACGATCCGCCCCTAGATCAACACCAGTGGTTAGATAGATAACTCTAGAGATCACAGTACGATATCCATCCACAGTCGTCGGTCTAATCCTGTAGAAGGTATAATAAGAAATCCGCAGTGGCTGGGGAAACGTCATGACGTATGCACCACTCATAGAACGCCTTGCACTTGGACTGATAGACCGCTGTCGTAGTTTCCCTGGTGGATTCCGCCATTATTTTTGCAGCTACTCGAGAAAAGCCTGCCTTAATGAGAGAAACTTGGAGCCCCTGCAAACGTGTAGCCGTAGCATCGCAGGATTCGAGTAAAACAGGTTCGTTTGGATTGGCGTAGTTATTCCTCCCACAGAGGTGGTTCCCTTGGAACATCTACGAGAATCTAGTAGTTTCGGGAACCTGGGTCGCGCTGGCCACCAAGATACTATGAGATAGACCACACATTGGTAAGTCGCGATCTTCCGCAGCACTGCAGGCACCATTGCTGGCGGTGGGTAGGCGTATGCTATAATATGCAATGACTGAATTTGGGGGGACCACGTCCCGCTTACTGACTTGAACTGCAGGTGGGCTCCCCACCCTTCCAAAAATGCGTCGGTGAAAAGACTCGTCGCTGGTTGCAACGAGGTCACCGAAACTCCTTGTAGAACATTCTCTAATTGAAGCCACCAACTCAGAAGAAGTTTGACATCCGGCGTCAACACCACACGCCGGTTCAAATGATGCACACGCCACTGAGCATTTAGGTGAACTTGTAAGGGCCTGAGATGCAGACGCCCACGTAAAGTCACGTTCTGAACAGCAGTCTTGAGGTCCAACAAAGACGCGAACTGAAGCGCTCGGCACTCGGACAACTAAGCCATACTGCGGACCGCATGTAGGATTTTCAACCACCGGTCTTGCGGTGGGAACGCCTTGAACTCGAGAGTAAGTTCGTGGTGGCAAACAAGAACCAATTCATATGAGACGATATTGCAACGCATTGCCTGTCGACGTCCTCTACGACAATTCCTGACGAACAGACATCGAACTATTTTGTCTTGACGGAAAGTTACCAGCAGGAAACAGGTCCACAAACTCAAGGTCCAGTGAAGTCCATGAACTTCGTAGGATCTAAATTTCGGTTTATCTAACCTAAACAAAATGCCGGAGGAAAAAATAGGGAACAAGGGTGCGTGGTAGAAGACTGTAGATTCTCCGAACGACCGGAAGATCCTATACTGACGCTCCGACGTCGAATCAAACTCTGATGGGGAAATGTTATCCGCCGATAAGTCCACAGGTACGACAGGGTGAGACCGAAAACCTGACATGGGGACAGAGGGCGATACCGGGTTATTGAGACTGTCGGTAGCGGAAGGAACCGGAAACCGAATAAACCCAGGTATCGACTTGACTACTGACGACAAGTGCTTCAACTAGGACAAAACACTAGCATCAGACAGCGAACCAGGAACCGGAAGCGATGAGAGAGACTGAGAACCCTGGGACGGACCAGCAACAGGAGCACTGGGCGGCCTGGGGTGACGCACTTCTGGAACAGGCTTGAGAAGAGTACTGGAATCCAAACCCAGTCGAGGAAGACACCGGAACAGGCACCCTACCTAGAACGGAAGTGACAGGAACCCGGCAAGACGTTAACAGAGGGCAAGCCGGAATCGACAATCTGGGAGCAGGAACCGGGAACACGTCCGAGCCAACTCCTGAAGAAGCCGAAAGCTAAGGGACAAACAACTGGTCGAAACTAGTAGACCGAAGCGACGAAACTGGCACACGGAAATCCAGGGGAAGCTGAACCTCCTGGCCACCTAGCGTCGCAGGAGACGAAAACGGACGGCCGCCAGGACCCCATCCGGAAGTCGTCTGGTAAATGGGATCAAACAGCTGACCGGAACTCTCAGGTTGAGCAGACAAAAATAGAACACGTAAGCCAACCGGATATTGATCAGTTTCTTGACTACCTAACACAGCAGGCGACAATACAGGGAAGCCAACGTGTTGCGTAATCACCGGAGCCGGGTCTGCAGATGACGACTGGATGCCGGAACCGGAAGCGTAAGTGCAGGAAACGGCTTTCGTCTTGGTGACATCAGAACCTGAACTAACAGGCACAGGAAACTCCGGAACCGCGTCAACAATACTCGTAGACGGAACATGATGCGATGAAGGATGCAAGGAAGTCGTTCGCCCTCGGACCAGCTTTGACGTTGACGACAGGAAGAGACAACACGGCGGCCCTTTTTGAGGTAGAAATCGTTACAGGCCTAGACAGATGGCCTAAACCGCCCGATCTGATATCACTCACCAACAGCGATCTAAAACCTGTAGGAAAAACAGAAACATCTGCACAAGTCGATTTCCCATTCCCCAAAATGCCTGGCCAAGATCAAGAGAACTTAACTGACAAGGCCAAACAGAACTAAACTGATAAGGCCACATGGAGCCAAACTGACAAGGCCATTCTGAACTAAACTGAGGCCACACAGAACTAAACAAACAAGGCCACACAGAGCTAAACTAACAAGACCACAAGGAGCCAAACTGACAATGCCACACGGAACAAAACTGACAAGACCACACAGGGATAAACCTATAAGGCCACTTGGAACTAAACCGACAAGGCCACACGGAGCTAAACTGACCAGGCTACACGGAACTAAACCAAGACTACATGGAACTAACCTGACAAGGCCACACGGATGTTAACCCACTTGGCCACACGGAACTAAACCGACAAGGCCGCACGGAACTAAACTGACAAGGCCACACAAAACTAAACCGACAAGGCCACACAGAGCTAAACCAACAAGGCCACACGAAACTAAACTGACAAGGCCACACAGAGCTAAGCTGAGATGGCCACACAGACCTAAACTGATAAGACCACATGGAGTCAAACTGACAAGGCCACACGGAACTAAACTGACAAGGCCACACAGAGCTATACCGACAGAGCACACATGGAGCTTAACTGACAAGGCCAAACACATTTGCCACTCATTACAACTGAGACATGCCTAATAGATTACCTTAATCCACATATCAGGTAAAGCCATGGCTAATCTGTAATCAAATCCTCCCCCACCTTCCTCCACAGGGCGACAGAGAGCTGGCATCCCCGATACATCCTAAAGAAATCATTTTATGTTATTAATGTATGCAGCTCAACCAGATTCTTAAAAAACTGATCATGGTCACATTGTCATTTTTATTTTGGACTTAAAACATGTCATGATTATTTATATTAATTCTGTCCATTTTGTATGAAATTTAGCTTTTGCTTGGTTTTGTTTGTTTGTTTGATTGGGGTTTTACGCCGTACTTAAGGTTATTTCACTCATATGACGGCGTGCCAGCCCAATG
>JAUELC010323315.1:0-12387 GCA_031471745.1 Cryptochiton stelleri
TTTGGGAGTTTCAACCTCACAAATAAATTGAACTTTCAGTTGCCAAAAACAACGATATTGTTCGAGTAACATTCACTAATTCGTCCAACGATTTAGTTAAGAAGCCGACCCACTTTCGTGGACTGACCACTTGCTGCTTGCATACGTTTGGCCACTTTTGTCTAAAATATTTGTTGCTTGTTTTTTTTTTTGTTTTATAGTAATCATGTTGTTTAGGATACATTGTATGTGTGCGTGTGTTATTTGAATGGAAATGTATGTTCGAGTAGTATATATATCCTATGTGACAATTACAACATTAGTTATATTCCAGTTCGTCTACGTGATCATACGCGTATGTGCGTAATGCAAGCTTGTTTATATTAATAATATATTTTTTAGTTATTATTTGGCATCACTCGCTATATTTAATAATCAATAACACTGTCATCAGTGCTGATCAATGTTAGTTTCAAATTAAATACTTTTCTGTCACATATCTTTTGCCAGAATTAAATGTGAACCGTTTGGTTGAAATAAAGTTTATATAAGAAATGTCCACTGATGGTATGCTAAAGGAGGGTCCAACTATCGTCCTACTTTGACTTTGAGTCTTCTGTAATTGTATACGGTTAAATTTGCTCTTATTCGTAATGCATGCATTCTACAGTATTTGCTAACGTTAATAACTTAGGCACCCATTCATAGGACACACTGTCAGCTAATGAAATCCCATCATGATTAAAACAAGTTCTGAAAGCAAGAGGTTCTAATAATTAAAAAAGTTGTTTTTAGACTGTTACCCTCTACTATAAATTGTTTACCACCATTGTGTGTCGTGATATTTATTTGAAATAGATAAAAGGATTGAGGGTTGTATTCCACAATGTCTATAACCATAATCCTCTTCTCTATTACCGGTTCATTGGATGGACATTATCTTTGTTGATATGAATATAAATAGTCTAAATCTATACAATGTCATCACGAGCCGGCACTGCCATAGTCACGTGCTACAAGAACTTGACACTGATTAGCTTAACTGCCAATACTGCAATAAAATAATGGTCAGTTACAGATTGACATATTCTACGCGTATCTGAATGCAGTCATCAAAGAGGCGTCAATGAGTAGGAGGGGAAGATACCGCAAAGGAGTTTTTGACCACGGTAAAGCAATTTCTGACAATTTTTGACAATTTTCTCTTACCGTACCATATAAATACTCGAAATATAATGCATTAATTTTGTTATTTAGTAATTTAACAGCCATTTTGTAATTATGCGAAAAGCATAGTTTTAGAGGCATCTCATGAATATATGATAATATAAATTATATACATTACAAGGCACTATGAAATATGTTGATAACATAATATAATCTTTAGGCAATGTGGATGTCAGTCCCAATAAGTGAGAGATAAAGTGTGCGTTAAAACGATGTATCGGTCAGCATACCTTGTGTTCACGTTTTGGATTACCACAACGATTCTATGGGGGATTGCGTACGGAGAAGAACAAAACTTAGGTAAGTTCAAGTCGAATTAATTTCTATAAATGTTATCGTATACAATGTGTTATAGTTGTCACAAACTCCTATATTTGCGTCTTGAATTCTTGAAGGGAATAATTGCAGTTAAGAATAGCAGAAAGACTTAATTTAAAAAAAATGATATGTCCGACTCGAGGAAGGAGTCACAACCTTGGTAAAATATCGAGCTCCTTATTTTGTTCATGTCCATGTAGAAATGCTTGTTATAAAAATAAGTTGATAATTACATTACAGCCCAACGAATGGGTAGCTCAAAACGAACAGTCAGGACAATAAACTAAATACATGTTCCCCATGTTTACCATCAGATGCTGTTGAAGAGTTGATTTTACCGGTCAGTATAGACTACAGTCCCAACTTCTCAGTTCCAGAGGTCTCAAAGAAATGGAAGCTTATAGCTGATCCAGGTAAGGACGTGTTTCCTATTTAACATACTATATCGGAGATAATGCGACATACTAATTGGTGCTTCATAACCGAATATCTCAGCTTAGTATTCGTTATAACGTTTAAAGAATACGGCTAAACTTAAGTCAACGTTAAATGCTTGTTATGGAATATGTACATCCATTGTGTGGCGCCTACTGCAACCATGTTACTTTATATTGTTTGAAATATACCATTTGGCATCTTCTATATAGTAAAGCTAATGTAACAGATGAATTGTTTCAATTTTCAGGAGAAGTGGTTGCTGTGTATTTTCAACGAATATGGGGAATTTTGACTTATTCCTGTGAAGACGTGTACATAGAACTAATTGACGTTGACAACACGACCAGTCTAGTTAAAATTTGTGACTTTTCATCAATTGGTCAGCAGGTATGCCTTATTTTAATTTAAGTGTTCTTGGTTTTCTGTATTTTTGGAATAGATCTTTTGTTATTCCGGGTTGAATTTTGAGTGGAAACAGGCTGTCTAGCAAGGCATCCCTTTCCCCACAGGTGACAGGTGACAATCAGTAAGATTTTTGTCAGTAAATTATGGAAGGGGATTTCCGTCAAAAGTCCGTGTGTGTAACTCTGTAAACTTTTCTTGTGTTATTAAGACGTTCTGTATGTCCTTAGGACGGTCTGTGTATCATTAGGACAGTATGTGTGTCATAAGGACGTTTTAACGATGCAATTCTACTATCTCGCATGTGGCATGTGGCGTTCGGCTTTGTCACATTCGGTGGTCCTGAAGACGTTATGTGTCCTTAAAACATTCTTACCATGCAATTCCACTATCTTACATGTGACATGTGTCCTTTGCGTTCGGCTATGTGCTATTCGGCTAATTGCCATATCTGCATATATCAATATGTACATTTTTGGCGTAGTTTTATTCCATGTCACTCGCCTCTTATTGCATTTGACTGTGGCTTTTGGTGTGTGGCCAGCTAGACGTACAAATCCGGGTCACATGCAGTTTGCCAAATGCCTTTGGAAAAGTCTATGCTCAATTTTGACGACAAGCGGCGCTGTTCAGGGGCCACAAGAAAATAGTTTCTCCCTGGCTGGAAGAGTAGCGCCGCTACAACACTTTTCTGCTCCCGCCGTTTATCAGCAAGAAAGATACATAGGCCTACATGTCATTCAAGTAGATTTTTTAAAATCATTTGTTTTATTAAATTATTTGTCCTTTTCTAACTGACCAGTGTTTCTAAATCTGATAAGATACAGTAAAATCTCGTCTTGAAGATGTAGATGTTATTGCAAAAATATATATAGCTGTGTATATGTTACCAGAAGAAATCACTCTAAAATCGATTTTTTTTTTTAACTTTATGCACTATCGTTTAAGCACGGACACCTGCATGGCTTGTAAGTGCTGGATAGTAAATCAAAAATGTTATCAATTTTTTTTTACTGTATTGTGTTTTATTTTTAATTATTTGTGGCACCTTCCTAACTGAGAAAAAGGAGAAAAAAAAAGCAATAAATTGATTTTGCCCCAACCCTGCATAAATATGTGTTTTATATTATATATACGGTAGGGGCAAAATCAATTATTTAAACAAATGAAGATTTCTTGGCTTTTTTTTTTTTTCTTCATTTTTCATTTAAAACTTGTATAGGTCAGTGAAATTTCTGTTACATCCACTTAAGCGTTAAAACGTAATGCAGAAATGTGTTGTAGTGGCGCTACACTTCCGGCCAGGGAGAAACTATTTTCTCGTGGCCCCTGAACAGCGCCGCTGGTCGTCATAATCGAGCATAGACTTGTCCAAATGCATTTGGCTACTGTACCTGCATGTGATCCATATGTCTACGTCTATAAACTGGCCACAAGCCGAAAGCCACAATCCCTATGCAGTAAGAGGCGTGTGGCATGGAATAAAACTACACCGTAAATGTACATATAGCTATATATACAGATATGGCAATTAAACGAATGTCACATAACCGAACGCCATAGGCCACATACCACATGTATGATAGTGGAATTGCATAGCCATGTCTTAACCTCAAAACGGCACATAGAACGTCTTAAGAGCACATAACGTCTTCAGGACGACCGAATGTGACAGAGCCGAACGCCACATGCCACATGCGAGATAGTAGAATTACATGGTTAGAACGTCCTAAGGATACACAGACCGTCCTAAGGACATACAGAACGTCTTAATAACACACGAAACGTTTACAGAGTTACACACATAGACTTTTGGCGGAAATATCTTTCCATAGTAACTCGGTTTGTTTAGTAGTTAGTTGCTTTATCGTAGAAAATAATTAAAATGTTATTGAAATATTCGTCGACGGTCGTGTATACAAGACATAATACTACCACTATAGCTTTAATGGTGTTATGATGTGAACGAGAAGCTATGTCAAATAAATCACAGTAGTAGCTCAACAAAAGCCAAGGCATTCACTGTTCCATCAATGCCTCGGATATACGTAGTTTTAGCAGGATGTCACAACGAGTGTGAGCTTATCAAAACCGTACTTTCCCTGGTAGGTGGTAATTACTGGGTAATACTTAAAATCGGATTAGATGGACTAAAGTGAAAAATAAACTCAATACAGGAAAACTACAACACGTTACATATATAAAATATATAGAATTATAGAGTGAAATTTAACTTGATGTCTTGCTATTATCTCCCATAGAACAGACATAATGGGCAAAAATGAGCATTTCTCAACCGTATGTTAATTGTCAACGCCTGGTCGAGATAAATACCCGAATGCTCGAAACTACGTATTGCATTCAAACGATCGCTAGAAGTTATATTTTAACCAGAAACAAGTGACAAAACCTAAAAGTGACATCCGTACAACTTTTCTATTATATGGCTCCTGTGAATTGCCAAAAGTCCCAAAACTGTCCAAATGGATCTAGCTGTGTGTCGATTTAGTTAATGTTTAAAATAGCATGTTCATCTGAATGGATCAACACCAATTGAGTTTGATTGATCTCATTCACAGTGGCCCATTTGTGATCATTGTTTTTTGTTTCAATGTAATAATGCTACTGCTGCTTTATAGGGCCGATTCATTGTGTGTGTCTATTAAAATTATCATTATTATTTTTTGTTTTGTGCTTTAATATTTTTCTTTCTTCTGCAGAGCCGATATATTTATCTTAACAAAATCATTACAACTTGGTTGAATCAATGTATCTTTATAAATGTGGAAACATAATATAAGCCAGGGAGCTTACTGTGTACAATATTCTAAAATAAAGTTAATAAATGATAAAAGTACCGATAAGCTTGACTTTTTTCGGAGTTCTTACTGTGTCATAATGCACTAAACATTCAACTGGTCGATCGTGTAATTTTCTATTATTTTATTTCAAGCTCATATAAAACTCCAACAGATAAACTAACTATTTTCTGATGTGATTTAAATTGTTACCATGCTTTATTATGTAAAGCCCAGTTCCCACTTTCAAGATTTGGATGCCGATTCATCAGGATTCGTTTTTGACGTTGATTCGTGGACTATGATGTCACAAGCTACGATGCTAGTACAGTTCTCAACGGTTAAGCTACGGACCGCTAAGACTACTTAGCTACATTATTATCACGATTCAAAGCCGATACTGTTCGGTTAAACTACGATACACCTACAGTAGGCCTACGGTAGATTCCGTTTTGCGGCTGTTCACTAACTTATCTCGACATTTCATTTCTACGGTTTGTAACGGTTTACCAAGATTCGCCTTACAGTTTGGTACGACGAACCTACGATAAGCTGTTAGCCTACGATTGGGATACGGTTCGCTACGTTAAAAAACCATTCCGGCGCTAAAACAAAATGTGAACATCTTCAAAACCGAAACGGCTCATTGCGATTTGTCAAGAAACCTACCGGTTCATCTGGACTCCTCCACGGTTTGAATGACTGTTCATCACGATTCAGTGGTCAATCGGCATCCAAACTGTGAACGTGGAAACTAGGCTCAATGTCCTTTAGTGGTGGCTATTACATATTCTGGTATTCTTTCAACTACACCTTTTAAAAATATGTCCACTTTTTTATATTTACATTTATTCATTTCTCACTACAAAACCGTTACCTAGTTGAAAAGAGTTATTTATTTAGTGCTTTTTTGTCATTGATCTCTTGAACAAACGATTGTAATTCAGTCTTACTTTGAGCAATTCAATATGTATTTCCTTTCTTTCGTATGTTAATTAAGCCGTTCTACAGCAGAAGCCATGAAGTTACTGTTCATATTTTTGTGAGTGAGTCGTTCAAAAGAGATGTAAAGTTTTGCGCTCATGGAGAAAGTAAGATTAGAAAATATTGAATATATAGCTAAGTTGTATGAAGTATCAGAAGTCTATTAACTAAGAGTTTGCAACGCCATAGCTACTCCAGCTCAACGGCGTTACAGCATTTTCTAGGACAGCTTATAAGAGTAGCGCCCTCTAGTGTACAGTATATAAAGTTTGATAATCGCAACTTGCCTGATGAATGATAGGAAACTGTTTAACCATTTATAACATTTCTATTTGAATTTTGTGCTTATTCATGCCTTTTGCATGTCAAAATAACACATTAAATTGGATTTTCATTAATCGCTTGCAACTTGATAGTTTAACAGCGCCTACAGCCCCTTTTAGCTATTAGTTTATTAGCCAGGGTTCATCTTTTTTTTATGAAATTGAAACTACGCGGTATGGATAAATGTAATATCTCCTGCGCAGCCTAGATCACATGAAACGTTACAAGCTGGCCAAATACATCAATGCCGTTTAGTTAGTACAATGGCCGATGCACACTTCTGGGTTAATAGATTTATGGTAGTATTGAACAAGATACAAGTACTCAATGATATGTTTATTGCTCGATGGTTACATGGTGAACTGATATGACAATAGCACTAGACGGGTTTTTACTACAGTGCCATTGTTTGTTTGTTTGTTTGTTTGTTTGATTGAGGTTTTACGCCGTACTTAAGGTTATTCACTCATATGACGGTGTGCCAGTCGATTGGATGAAGGAAACCACCCTCGACGTCACTGGCAACAAAATGACAAGATATACAAGACAAACACAGGACATAGCAGGACGCCACAAACAGATCGGCTTCGTGTTGCCCCTTAGCTCTGAGAACACAAGGGCAGCATGAAGCTCCCTCCAACCGCCCGCACTAAAGTGCCAGAATTAATTACTATAATTTACTGTCGGAAACATTACAAGCTAGTTCTAGTATTTTTATGTAACTTGTGCTAGTGTATTTTCACCAACTTAAGAAATCGCAGTACAGGGGAGGGAGGGAGAGTTTTTTCTCCACTTTTCATGTTTTCTAGGAGCCCATATATATCTTCCCTGAATGTACGCTGTGCACTTCATCCCGTTTCAGCGGGGAAGATGAATGCAAAAACTAAACACTACATTTTTGGCGAACAGTCCCGCCCTTGAAGGCTATTTATCCGAAATATATATTAGGTATAATAACTAGATTTTCAAACCGAAACGAAACCACTTATACGGTTTCCAAGCGTATTCAGTCATAACTCTACAATCCACATGCGGGTAATCTGTCCAATAATATTGAGATGCGCGTTTCGTACACCATTCTTTTTACACTAATATCATGTTAAGTTTTTCTCCCAAGAAGCCTTTTTTCATATCTTGTATTGAAATACCATATATACGAAGACAAAATAGTGTTTCTCACGGAAAAACATAATCAAAGGTACGGCACCAGCCTAACGGTCGAGTTGGCAATATCCCAGTGAGTGACGTCACGGTGTGAATTCAGAGCTATTATAGATAAACACGCCCAAATGACAGCCTTCGTTCCTACATGACGGGGACTGGTAAAATTCATCAGATATTTGCAATTGAAGTCGAAGTAATTTGTTTGCACACAAAGTTGTTAAACATGTTGGTCAGTTAAGTAATGTACTATATATGGTGACACTGTATCTACAGCAAGTACTATACAACGGATGGCAGTTTAATGGAAACAACAATAAGCTTACTAACACTTATATCATTCACCACTGGTCATAGATTTATTACGTAAATATAATATCACTGTAATTATATAATCAATAGACTATTTGTAATTTGCTATGTAATAACCTAATACATTTTATCAAATGGGTGATACAATTAATATGTTCATGCTGTCGATGCTGCGCCACTCAGGAAAATATCGGTATCACTCAGTTGATGAAAATTAATAAAGGCCTATAGAATAAAAAAAAAATGTATATAGCTACTAAAGTAGGAATACCGGGGTTCTGGGCATCTTTGATTGACCGATGGCAGAAAATTCAAAAAATTATTTTGAAACGAGATGCGCTAGCTTTTTTTGTCATTGTTGAAATTTTAATATGTTTGTTTGATGTTTTACGCCATACTCAAGGGTATTTTACTTCTACGACGGCGTTGTACTCTAGCATTAACCGGTAAAATGTTCACAACCAAAATATGAAGTGTTTTGCTGTTTTGCTAAATTAATGTTCATCCAATGCTAAGCAAAAGACAGCATGAATGCAAGCTAGAAACATACTGCCCTTCGCTAGAGGTCTTTGTTTGACGCGTAACTGTGACCTCATTAATAGGTCTAGACAGGGAGAATATTGTTGAAGCAGTATAATACTGTTCAATAAACCGCTGATATAGAGATAAATGGTATTTCAAAGCTTCTTTGTGTGAGGAGTGAGTGTCTCAGTAGCTGCCTAGATAGTAAGATCTTTCAGACTTCGTGTCGATGTATATGAAGGACTGTACTCAACATCAGAGCTGTGTTAACTATTTGCCTTCACTGAGCATCGAAAATGTGACCATTCTGTTTTCTAATTGCATTATAGGTAGGATAAGACAATTTAAAGGGTCATTATCGTGTTCAGCATCCTCGATTACATATGACACGATATTTTTTTGGCAAATTTATGAGATCTTTGAAAATGGAACTTGTTAATTGGCCCCTGGAGACCTAATTTGCATAAAACTGAAAAATGTGTTTCAAAAAGATTGTGCGCAATTTGATAGCTTAAGCCGTTTTTGGGAAAAAGGATTTTAAAGATTTTTTTGACATTTCAAAATGGCCGCCGGGTTACTCATGAAAAGTATATCACCTTTTTCCCTTGCCATGTACTACCATCCATAGCTTTTGAAGTTTTAGTCTTTAGCGGTTTTTGAGGTATTAAGTACCAAAGAGTGTCTAGAATAAAAATCAAATAATCCTTACGATTTCAAAAGGGATTCTGGCCATAAGGCTCAGAACCCCTAAAAACAAACCTCCCCTGGGCGGCTGGCACCGGTACAAGCTTGGCTGTATGAAGAAAATGTACCCTGAACAGACGTCGGATCAGTAATCAATCAACTATTACTAATTGCCATATTTAAAACAAAATAAATTAAACAATATAAACTGATGTGGATTCAAAATCTATTTTGTTTGTATATAAATATAATAGTGTATAGGACTTAAAAACTCCACGACATCCGCACAGACAATCAGCCGTCTTTACTTTACTGTTGGGAGAACACCGCCGTCATGTAATTGAAATACCCACGAGTACGGCGTTAAACACCAATCAATAAATCAATCAACCAAGCTTATTACCTCACAACGCTGCAAACTACATCGGAAAACATAACGAAGTTAAAAAAAAAAATGTGCCTGAAGGTGGAATCGAACCACTAGACTCTGAATCTTCAGGTTCATAGTTTATCGCGCTAATCTTCAGTATTAAATTTAACTCTCTATGATGAATCGTTCTTGACTTTAAGACGTTTAAACGAGTTTATAAATTTCTGCTCCCCTTATTTGGCGGTATATTAACTGTCTAATAACTTAATGATGCCTATATAAATTATTGCACTTGGTTATGATATGCTTGAACAACAATTTGTCAAACTTAAAAAGAAAAATCAATGCAACTTGATGAAATATGGAGAGAAAATGAAATGCAAAAATTAAACATTTGTTCATGTTTGGGGCCTTATAAGTCTTGAAATTGTCATCGGAAGTAGACCATATCTGTCGCGCATTATAGTGCACATAGAGGACTTTATTCCATGTAAAATTCGGTATTCAACATCAAACGGTTTTTGATCACGTGACCATTGAAAACGGCACATTTTGTAACTTTGACCGGAAATTACGTCAGAACTATAACTTTTACTGAAAAACAAATTAGTTGGATGTACTCTCCATAAAACTCTGCGGCTAATGATACATATTAATAACCAAAGGTAATAATATTTCAATCACGTGACTTTTCGTTGAAAGTTTGACCAATTATATCTTCATTGTCTTTATAGTTAGGAAAGTTATTTTCGCAAACTTGATAAAGCTATGTTAGGACTACATACTTTATAAATAACAAAGATGTAACTTTAACCATTTTTGATTTTAAGAAACATTATATAATCCAATATGGCGGCATTATTACCTAACAGATCGAAAAGAAAAAAGTTATCGTTTCAAGCTTAACAATGCATTGGTATGAGCGAGACAATCAGTATTAAAAATTAATCTAGTACGTTGTTTTTGTAATCTTAGTAACTTTTCCTTAGATGATACATCACCTACGTCCCAAACAACACAACAATAAAATGAGGAGCAATATAATTAAATAAGAATAGCTTATGCGCAAAAAATGGTAAAAAAAACATTGAAGTCGTCGTATAAGTGCTCTTTTAGATGTTACACTTTTACTTATTTTGTTGATATTTCCTTCCCACGATATATTTTGATTAATATAAACACTTGATAATTTATTGGCTCCACACATCTATCTCCATTTATAAAAACATATATATTGAGTGTGGCATATAACTTGGCGTTTTGAAGTCTTGCGCGGTTCTGCGATCTTGTAATGACTATTGCTTTACGTGCCCTTGGTCGCATGCATGTGCTTATTAGCATTCCATTGTCTCACCACCACATTTATATTTGATTCAAATCTGTATTAATAATAATTTTTAACATTCAGTTGTATATCTTTAATAAAACGGACAAATAACTTAAGATTGACCCTTGGGGCACCCCGTACTCAACTTTACATGTTTCACGTGCCCGAAATACTAACGACCTGTGATTTGTCAAGTAAACGACGTGAACAGTTCTCTACTTTTAACGGTGTATCTATACATAGATAATTTATTGTGAAGGATTTTAGCATCAATCAGATTGAAAGCCTTTCTTTAAGCGGTGAAAATACTTCCAACCAAGTTACCTCGGTCAATTCACGTCTTCCATTCATCAACGAGTTTTTACAGTGCGCTATATGGCAAGAATGCTTTGGTCGAAAGCCTGCATGACTGGCCGCTGTATAAAATGTTATTGAGAAAAGGTATTGGTATATGAATAATATGTCTTTCAATGGCTTTATAGGTTGTTTCTATATACATACATTTAACATTTTACACAAACTGTGGGAAATAATATTCACATGTAACAGACTTAAAGCGTTTAGGATCAATCAAATCAAATCAAATCGATGTTTGTTATACATTTTGTTTCGATATTCTATAGTAATTTGTGGAATAAAAAATGAGACATTGGGTTTAATATTGTCGTTCATGAAATTATTTAATCGTTTCCTACTTTTCGATTCATTATTATCAAGCAAACGATTATCAGAAAATAATTCGTGTAGGCCTATCTCTTGGGTAAAATATAGAATTAAGTTTATTCAGTTAGTATAAAGCGTCTTTGTCCTCTGAGTAAGATGGTGATTTGTTATCACTTCTGGGGAAAATATCCCGTATACATATACGACAGCTTGGAAGTTTTCGAATTTTAAATTATCAAATGAATGTACAGTAATTTCGCTTAGCTTACGTTTGAGATGCTTTACTTTATTGCGTACTTATATAGGCATATACGACCTATAAGTTTGTTCTATGATTAGTTCGGTCTCTTACAGCTTCATTAAACTTTATTTTGTTCAGTTACCACATCGAATATGTCCTTTTTTGTCTGCTTTTTTGTTGCCTTCTTTTTTCTTCTTCTTGTGTTGTGACTGGTAAGCATTCGCCTCTAGCACAATGCATGCTATATATTGGGCTAATTGGGTGTGGGTCGAAATCGACGTCAGAGGGTAATTGTTACATGTGAGGTCCAAAGGTCGACGATCCTAGCCCAGTATATATAGGCGAGGGTCCAGGGGGCGCCTAGGCCCCGGAAGCTCTGAAAGTGAGGAAGCGCGGAGAGGCGATCTGGCATGGAGTGTTTGGATTGTTTGTCGTATCACGTCATCAATGGGTGTAAGGGTTTGAAAATACAAGATAAAATATAAATCAAATCAAATTAACTTTATGTATTCACTTATTGATTGATTGAATTTTATTCACTATAAATTAAACAAACATTAGGACTATTTACACACGTTTTATACTGTATTTATAAAATATTGAATACTACCACATAATTAAAACTAAAGGGGGGGGG
>JAUELC010323426.1:0-14416 GCA_031471745.1 Cryptochiton stelleri
TTCTAACTTGGCTTTCATGGCATCCTTGATGACCTTTTCCGAATAGTAATCTGTGTGAGGGTTAAACAAATAATGTATTGACGATCAATGAAGATAATCACATCAAGGAGAATTATAACATACTTTATGAAAATTACTTTGTTTAAATAAACATATAATACTTAGAAATAATAGTATTGGTAATTTATAGAGATGTTGATCACACTGAAACGAACATCAACTCAAGCCATATATCACGTTGAACGTTCTGTATAGAACAGAAATATATTTACCTTCGCGTTACTGATGATCTTCATGTGGTCTATGTGGGGTTTTACTAGACACATTTTGATGGAGTTTGATTTCGCTCCAGTCAAGGTGTAGCCATGTCACAACGCGTAAAGACGGTTGACATTAGATCGCCATTTTTCTCGGATCGATTCTGTTCATCTTCTAAAAGCGTTCTTGGAGAAGCCTAACGTTCCCTTGATTTATAGCTGTATCAGGAGAGAATTTCATTTGTGAAACAAATAAAAGCATGGCGATAGACATAAAGCAAGATAAAACCGGGAAAATGTATCATTCAAATCTTATGAATCACAAAGCGCCTACTCCAAAATTCAAATATAAATGCATATACACATGTAAATAAGAATTATCTTTTTGAACACATGCATACAAATTATTGTCGTAAGAGTGTAAAGACTTTTTTTAGAAAATAAAAAAAAACAATCTTGTATACGAGTTACTATGAGCAATTAACATGTATTTGTGTAACCCTGCTGGTTTGGTTGTGTATTTGTGAACCTATTATGTATATTGTTAACATAATTGACTTCTCATTAACATGGTAAATCTCTTGGCAATTTGAAAATCATACTGAAACAACAAATGTCTTGGGAATAGCAGACTTCTGTTAGTTTGAGAATGAAACCCCATTGTGTTGACTTCCCCCACTGACACTTGACTCACCACAGGTCCACGGTGATTCTTGATTTGAACATCCAGCTTGGGGATTAGGTTGTGTCAAAGCTGCCCAGCATTTGCTTAATTAAGGACTTTTTGAGTGATTCTAACTTATGATAGTTCAAAGGACTCACTTCTGCTTTTACTTTATAAATATGTTCATTTTGCGTGGGGTTTTGTATATGTGCTCTTATTTTCCTTTCTTGGCATAAGTGTTACTCTCCGTGTAGAAATGGCTGTTTTATATCTCAAGCACATTTATTGCTTTTCAACTGGATTTCAACACTATTGGTGATGTTTTGACAGCCTTTGATCTTCATACATATTTTACAATTAGTGTAACTGTTTGAATAGTCGACTAACCTGAACCCGGTGAAGTCTACAGTTTTGAACGTAGGTAAGTTGTATTCTGTTCTTGGTCGGCCATCTTGAATATCTTTCAAAAATTGTTGGTGAACATAATTTTGAGATGAAAACACTAGTCTTTATATTTTCCTATGACATTTACATTTCAGAAGCATGTCAATGACCCACTTATACATCATAGGAATAAGAATTCAGTTGCAACAAATTTGTAAACCACTCAAAAATTATGTAATTTTGAAGAGCTGAAATACTATGTATTCTCGCGTGGCAGCCATCTCATATGCGTACACCCAATGGGGTGTCTGACAACATGCATCTACTTCTGTGTTTACATTAATCTGCATTTATCGCTCATCACAGTGTCCAACGACAGTTATATAATTATTAATATGTCCAAAATACAGTAATGTCCGAAACACAGTAATCTCCACATACTGGTCAGTACTGAGTCAAAGGATAGTAAGTTACACATACGTATAGTTATTGTGCCCAAAAACAGTTATCTGTCCATACCTGTGTCAATGAACGTTATATATGTATGCTCGTCGGTAATATGGTCAGATAACATTGTATGTCCCTTCCTGTAAATACTGTGTTCAAAGAAAGTTATCTAACATCCCAGTAATTAATGGGGGTCGTGGCTTCGTGGTTAGCGTTTTGAACTGTTGATTCTTCTTTCACGTACCACGCAGGTTTAAGTATCCCAGTAGAACTCTGTTACATTAGGTAGTCACACGAGAGGACCCCGGCTATTGCGGGGTGGTTTTTACGAGGTATCGTCCAGGTTTTCGACCGTATTAAGTAAGGCAGAGTAAGATGTGGATAACCCGTCGTCGTGTAAGTGGAATGCCCATCGAGAACAACTTTGAACGCCAACCACTCAAACAAACCCTGTAATTACTATTTTCCACCTGATGCAGTACATCAACGAGGAAATAAAAACCCACACATAATGATGTCATGTCTATGATTAAGTATGTATAAAGAACGTAAACAGTTTATTGAACAGGTGCCAAACGTTGGTGAAGATAACGTCCAATATTTTCTGGTCGCATTTCAATTAATATGTTCCCATTCATGACTTACTGTGAAGTCATTGTGTTACTTTAGATACAGTCTAGATTGGATTTTTGTTTTCATCTGATAAAAAAAAAACAATAAGTGAAACAAACTAAAACGGACATCCGAACGTGCGTTTCCTGGCGGCTTTTCAACTATGTGTTAAGAGTGTAATTTCTCATAGATTGTATAGTTGCCAAAACCTTTTGTTAATAGTAAATTTTAATATGTGGTCACAGCTGTGAATATTAACAAAATGTCGTAAGCTATGCAACTCAGAACACATGGGAAGCAGACATATTGATCGTTCAATTAATCGTGGAACTGACAAAGCACCATGTTCAATTTCAAAAATCGCCCAGACTGAATAGTGTAACAATAGGTATAACATTTCATAATCAATATGGATGTACATTTTTTTTAAAAAGTGTTTTTGTCTGTTTCAGAGACTTCTTTGAGCAATCGAAAAAGAGTTTCAACATTTGATTTATGTATCTAATGTTCTTTGTTTTGTTTCTTGCTTTTCTCAATTAAAATAAATGTCGGAACACTTTATTGTATTACATCCACATCATTGTGAAAAAGTTAAATCATTATATATTACAGCAATGTAATACATAGTTATACAATTAATTACATTACCCAAGAATGATTGAATGATTGATTGTTGTTTAACGCCACATTCACCGGTATTTCAACTGCACTGTAGCGTGAACATTTTACAATTTGTTTATATTATACAAGATTGTTAATCACTATTGCAATCTCAGCACCGGAGGCTATACATCAAAAAGGAAATGAAACAAACTAAGAAGGCCAGACATAAGATTACAATTTTTAAATATTTCAAGGATTAAAACATTTTAATTTTCGATGTAAAAATTGAACATATGATGTCCAAATATGTCGTAATAAAACATTTTCATTTCAGATTTAAATATCGAGCATCCATGATGTTTAAAAACATTTCAGTTACAATAATCCAACTTAAATTTTGTAATATACCCCGATCTGTTTAATAAATCTGATGACAACATTGCCAGCAATACTGTCAAACAAATCATTCGTACAGGAGACTGTATATAACTGTCGTTTAACAATGGCGAAGTCCACACAATCAACCAGTATGTGTTTGATGTCGTACTGGCAGTCACAAATTACACATTTTGGAGGATCTTCTTTAACAAGAAGAAACCTTTTAGTGAGGGGACTATGGCCAATATGACATCGCGTTAGAACCACTTGGTCCTTTCGAGACATTCCATGGGAATACACATTTGGTCCAACGACAGGGTGTAGGTCGTTAAGTTTATTATTGACTTCCTCATCCCATACACCCTGCCAAAGTTTAAATTTGTATATACAAATTTTGGGCTTAAGATCTTTATTATATATTTGTGATTGAGAAATGGACTTGTTGAGGGCAGCTTTCGCTTCCTTGTCTACGACTGTATTTCCAGGGATACCCAGATGACTTGGTATCCAGCAGAACCAACCGTATGCTCCACTGTCAGTACTGTTTCCTGTCAGCTTCTAAACTAGGTTTAAGGAGCCTAATTTCTCACCGATTGTATAGTTTTCGAAACTTGTTCTTATCAATAAATTACAATATTTGTTCACAGCTGTGAATATTAACAAAATGTCCTAAGCTGGGCAACTCAGAACACATGGGAAGCGGACATATTGCTTGTTCAATAAATCATGGAATTCACAAAGCAGCGTTTTTAAGTTAAACGCTTCGCTTTTCAAACCCATTTGTCTGATAAACAAACACAAACATTGTATAAATTAAGTTAAATCTAATCGTATTTCGCGATACTGATTTTATAGAAATCCAAGCTCACAAAATGATTACACCAAGCCGTATCCTTCTCCAACAGGCATACCAGATCGTTTCGTGCTTCCGCAGGTATACGCCAAATCCCGTGATGCGCACATGAGTGTACACCAACTATTTTCGTGTTGTGTACATCAGAAATTATCGTGCTCATAAGAGAATACACCAGACCGTAGAGTGCTTGAATAGGCATACACCAGACTGTATTATGTTGCAATATGTATATCCTTTCATAATCCATATGGCTGTACATTTAAAATCAGTGTTCTTGTCTGTTCCGTAGACTTCTTGGAGCAGTTTCAACCTTTGCTTTTTTATATATATAATGTTCTTCGTTTTATTTTTATCCTCAATTAAACTAAGTGTCGGACCCTTTTATTATAATAAATCCACATAATTGAATTACTATCTGTTACTTAAAAAAGATTTTAATCATTATATATAATAGCAATAAAATACATAGTTATACAATTAATTACATTACCTGAGAATACTACTTCAGACAAAAATGATTACACTTAATCGATACAAATATGGATACAGAATATCAACAAATAACGAACGTGGCCCATTTATAACGCTGCAACATTGACCATGCTAAAGACTCCTTTTCAACATAGCTCTCCCATATTGCGAATAATTGACAATTACGTTATCGGTACTTCAATCTCTGAAATCGTTTAATTTTTTTGTCTGACAAAAACGTAATTGGTAGTGGTAGAAGATTGGAATGGGTAATCAGTAGATCCAGGAGTCGGTCAAATTCCACATTGCCTCCCATCCTTACCTTGGCAGTGATGTGGCGATGCCAACCTTTGACATCATTATTCGTTCTTGTTGTCACCATGAATATAATCCAAGACTCGGGCGACCATGCAAGGGACTTGATCCAAGTATCTAATTATTCCCATGAAGTTTATTGAAACAAAAACAGTAAATATTTGCCAATGTAAAACATAGTAACGTGATTGACATAATCATATTTTACTGTTAAGATGACCTTAGACATACAATGTACATCTCAAGAGAGAATAATTATGTTGGACTGTCATGAAATGTGCTTAAATGTTTGCTATCACACAACAGGTAAATTATTTTTGAAGCCCTTATTCGAAATATTGTTAATAATAAAGAGGTTGAAGTTATGGGTTTTTTATAATAGCAAAAACCTAATTTGCATTTGTCCCGTTCGTGACATCATCAATGTTCGTGTTTCCGCTTAAATGTCAACTTTGAATTTGGCGGTAGGTTCAGCGAATGCAAGCCGCGCTCAGGCTATTGGAAATGTTTTTGTAATGCTAAGTATATTTGTATTGTTCTCCGTAAGGTGCATCGGTGTTTAAGCCTGTATCGGTTAGTTGAGTTTATACTGTAATTTGTATTCAATGGACTTGTCCAATTGATTGCTATGCTTCAATATATTTATTTCTCATTTTTGCATGTGTATCGAGTGCTCTTTTTTCTCCTTCGCTATACATATTGGCCATTGACTGAAGCTCAAACACTCTTTACATCAAAGCCGGTGGACAGAGGTCTGCTATGCATATTTTTTCTCTAATGTGATCGGTCGGTGACACTGAGCAATAATTGGGGTCAAAATGATTTGAATTGGTCTGGATACCGCTACCAGAGTGCTTCGTCATTGTATGTTAATGACACGGACTATACTGGCGCTATATATGGAAAAAATCTTGTCAGCGAGTTGATTGACATACAGCTATTATTGGAACCAACACCGATACAATAAGTGTTGGAACCAACAGATTTACGGTATTTATTGGAACGTACGGACATCTGCACATGGACTGAACTATGTATTTCAATGTTTGTGGGTTATGTTTTGTTTATTTTTGTTCTGTCTGTTTTCTTTAGTATTGTTTTTCCTTTGACCGACTGCACCGTGTATTTTAGTTATAACATCAATTATTCAAACTGTCGACAATGTCAATTATGTTTTTTTGTTTAAGGTCAACCATCCCATGGTCAGAGAACGTCCACGAGATTCAAACAAATACAAACATGACAATACAATAAACAAAGTCGTTATCCAGTACCGGCCTCAGAGGACACCAGGCCTGATTTGTTTGATGTATTTTGTCCTCTGCGTTTCGTTGTTTGTATTCACTGATCATCTATAAAATGATAAAAAAAAAATAATATTTTGGGATCAAAATGGTTGTCTTAGCCGTAGCATATTTTCATTATGGATTTCATATTCATACAACTGATAATTTCTTGTAAAAATAACCACTGGAAGTTCCGCCTAATGTTACATGAAAGAAGGTTAGCGCCGTAGATTCCGGACATTCCACGGTATTAGCATATGCCCGACTTTGCTGAAGAAAAATAAATTTTGTGATATAAAATGTTGACGGTTACAGAATATATCAAACTTTTATTCGATTTACGTTAAGAGCTTAGCGAAATGAAAGTTAAAGCCCAAAAATTATGTTGAAATAAGTGTAGATAATGTCCCCTAGTTCAAGACATAGCCTCAACTAAGAGGAGACTGTGACTGGGTGTAATAATGGGTTTACACGGATATATGTTTTTTCAATTGACCAGGCAGATAACCAATTCAAACCGGACTCGTTCCAGACAATCTGTTAGTTCGTCAACTTATCTTTCGCAGCTGCCTGAAGTTAGCAGAGGGTTCGTTGTTCGTTATTCCAAAAACAAATAAGCAGAGGGTTCGTTCTTCAATAATTTGTGCCGTAGGCCTACATATTTTACCTTGAAGAAGTCCCACACTCTGGGCGAAAAAAGATTATACTACACCGTCAACCTTCGTGATTGGAATTGTCGGACAAAAATATCAGGGCGAGAAGTCGCTTACTGCGGGCAGAGACATTTTCCAAAACACCGTCAACAATCTTCCTTAACAAAAACGAATCCTCTGCTAGCACAGTATTCGTTTTTCGCACCCTCTGCTAGAACAGTATTCGTTTTGCGTACCCTCTGCTACCACAGTGTTGGTTATTCAATAATTTGTTCCACAGGCAAATTCTACTATTTGGGCGGCGGAACATTCTCCTACATCGTCAATCTGTGTGAGAAGAATTGGCTGACAAAATATCAGGGGAAGAATTCACTCACTGCGGGCAGAGACATTTTCCACAACACCGTCAACAATTGTCTGCAAGCAGAGGATTCGATTTTCGAACCCTGTGCTAACACAGTAATATATTCGTTTGTCGAACCCTCTGCTATCACAGTATTCGTTATTCAAACCGTCTGCTAGCACATTATTTGATATTCAATACATTGTTCCTTAGGCCTACATATTTTACCCCCAAGTATTGCCACACTCTTGGGTAAGGTTCTACTACACTATCAATCTTTGTGGGAGGAATTGGCCGACAATATATCAGCGGGAGAAGTCGCTTACTGTGAGCTGATACATTTTCCACAACACCGTCAACAATTTTGCTATTAAAAAAACAAAACCTCTGCTAGCAGGGGATTCGATTTTGTCAACGGAAATCTTTGACGGTGTGAAAAATGTATCTCCCTAAAAAAGCGGCTTCTCTCCGTGATATTTTGTCAGCCAATTCCTCGCACCCAGAGTGTGGCAGTACTTGGAGGTGAATTGTGTAGGCCTATGGAACAAATTATTGAATATCGAATACTGTGCTAGCACAGGGATCGAAAAACGAATAATGTGCTAGCAGAGGGTTCGAAAATCGAATCCCCTGCTAGCAGAGGATTCGAAAAGCTAATCATCTGCTAGCAGAGGGTTGAAAAACGAATCCTCTGCTGCAGCAGATGGTTCCAAAATCGAATCATCTACTAGTAGAGGGTTCGAAAATCGAATCATCTACTTACAGATGGTTCGAAAAACGATAAACGAGCCTCCTGCTTACTTCAGCTCGCGATGAGCAGACTTTGCTTGTTTCGCTATCTGTTAGATAGCACATGGACAACTGCGGAACAATCAGACATAAGTCATGACAACGTGATTTGTTGGAAATTTTACGTCTTTAATTCTTATTTATAAACATGGCATTCTAGGATAAAAATGATACGCAGGCATTACACCATAGACTACATAAACCGTAGCATTGGTAAAACCGTAAGGTTGTCTCACCTGCAGGACGTTATGTAAATATGCGAAGGAAACCATCATCGATGTCACTAGCAACAAACAATCATAGGATACAAGACAATTATAGAACGCAAAGCAAATCGGCTTCTGATTGTCCCATATCGTAAGAGGACACAGGTGCACAACAGTTCCAATGTCATCCCGCGGTGTGCCCACGAGGAATGTATCGAAAGGTCAAATTGATTATCACCAGATGCAGTATGGGCCAAAACAACCTGTGTTATTTCTGCCATACAGTATGGTATCCACCGCTTAGCATTTGGGTGTGTTTTTGTCAGCTCTTTCACACGAAATCGATCATATTGGCAAGAGGTCCCTTGGATCGGGTCTCTTCAGCGGTGATGCGCACACTTTGTTTGTCTCGCTATCGCTTAAGTAAGCTGAAAACTGTGGCAAAATTTAACATAATTCATGTATTACGAGGTGTGTTGAACATTTTACATTTTCAATACTATTTCTAAATGCTGCATCCAAAGGTAATTTTTATATCGGACTTTTGATACGCGGGTAATACGTGCCATTGTACAATAATACTTCTTAAATCAAGCGATCTGGTGAACCAACTTGCGACACTGTAGATTGTACGCAGCGTATATGCTAGAAGGTTATCAGTGACTATGATAATGATTTTGTAACTGGTGAAGTAGAAAAGAGGAAAAAAGTACATGTAGATTGCATAGATTTCAGTAAAGCGTTCGATACTGTATGCCATGATCCATACATTATATTTTAACGGTTTTCATGGCTCAGCACCGAATTGGTTGAATTCTTATTGAAGCGATAGACGAAAACGAATGTGTGCTAATGATATTTACTCTGATTGGATGCCAGTACCATCAAGCTTTTCTTATATTGATCAATAATTTACCAAATGTTTTAAGAAACTTGAATTGTCTTTTATGTGTTGATGACAGCACAATTTTGTTAATCTCTATGTGATTCTAATGATTGTAAATTGCTTCAAGAAGATTTGAATAAATTGTCACTATGGTGTCAAGACTGGAAGCTAAAAAGTAATATTGACAAATGTGTCCCTGTTAAGTTTACAACCAAGAAAAGGATTTTACATTATGATTATGAAATTAACCAAATCATTATTGAAGTCAGCAACGATGTATAGGAGCTAGGCGTCATTTTGCCATATAAGTGTAGTTTTAACAAACAAGTGGAACACTTTGTTGCAAAATGCAAATATAGTTCTAGGACTTTCACATCGCAGAAGCAATTATTTTAAAAATACACATGCTATCAAGTCTTTATACATTTCGTTCGTACGCAGCAAATTAGATTACTGTAACGAAAGTTGGTCTCCTCATCAAAAATCACTGTCAGACAGACTCGATCAATCCAAGGAAGTTTTTAGCATTTTACTGTTTTAAAAATGTTTGTACAAACGACAAATCTAATTGTAGTATGCTATGTAAACAATTTAATCTACTAGCCCTTGGAAATAGAAAACATATTCTTCAGTTTGGTGTTTTTAAATACAGTTGTTAACTCATACTTTAATTGTAAATATTTGATAGAACAGATTCGTACATTGTGCCATGTAGAATATCCAGTCAAAATAAACGTTTTTGCTGTAATTGGGTCCTTTGCTTGGTTGATTGATTTATTGATTATTGTTTAACGCCACATTCAGAGGTATTTCAGCTACGCTGTGGCGTGAACATTTTACAATTTTTATATATAATGTACAGGTCTATAAATCATTATTGTAATCCACAGCACAAGAGGCCATACATCAACAAGATAATGAAACAAACTGAAAAGGACAGACATAAGTATTAACAGTTTTAAATATGTCAAGGATTAAAACATTTAATTCTAGATGTTAAAATTGAACATATAATGTTTAAATATGTCAAGTAATAAAACATTTTCATTTCAGATGTAAACATTGAGCATCTATAATGTTTAAAAATATTTCAATTACGATAATTTAAATTAAATGTTGTGATACACACCGATCTGTTTAAGAAATCTGTTGACAACATTGCCAGCAATGCTATTAAACAAATCCTTCACACAGGAGTCTGTATATAACTGTGGCCTAACAGTGGCGAAGTCCACACAATCAACTAGTATGTGTTTGATGTCGTATAGGCAGTCACAAATAACACACTTTGGAGGATCTTCTTTGAAAAGAATAAACCTTTTAGTGAGGTGACTATGGCCAATACGACATCGCGTTAAAACCACCTGGTCCTTTCGAGACATTCCATGGGAATAACAGTTTGGTCCAATGACAGGCTGTATGTCGTGAAGTTTTGGGTCCTTTGGACCTGTTGATATAAAGTAAAATAAATTAGTACCACACTGGAAATGCAAAGTTGTCATATAGTAAAATAACCCTTAGTGCGGCGTTAAACGCCAAAAGATAAACTTATGTTTGTCAAATTTTTATTTTGGATGACTTCTTGTGATTATCATCGCGTCACCGTCATATATGTAAAATAAATTCATATACATAACAGAAACAAATCAAATGAAAAAGTAAAACAAATTTGAATCGCTATATAACTATGCTAAAGAAACATGAGACCAGCAATGACATAAATACGAGTGAGTTCCTGCAGACGTATTTAGAATGCTATGAGAACTGTCCAGATCAAGGTGATTTACCTACATTTCTCCGAGAAATATAACTTTATTAATAAATGCGTGTCAACGTTATATAGACGTTAGAACTGATACGTACAGTCCCATTCCTTTATTCATAGTTGGAATGACGTGGAAGTATTGTATTTATCGGACAGAAATCACTGGTAGTGTGTGTTATTGCCATATTCAGAACTTGTTAATGAAGGCGGTGTTATTGATCTATAACAAAAAGCTAAGCCGGCTGCCTAATACGAGGAATAGAGATTGCCAGAGATTCGTCAAACACACACCGAGTGTCATTGTATACTGCAGACAGATTGTCCCAATTCAAGTGGATGGTACATACAGAAATAACAAGTAGAAGAAATACATCACTTAAATTCAATATCAATAAAATTATATTCTTTAATCAAAGATAAGTTTAACGGCTCTCCCTTGAAATAGCATTTACAATCTAGAATATACAAATTAGTTATTTGTTATAAATGTGTCACGGTGTTTCATTTAAATAACAGAGACTTGTTACACATAGGTAAGTTTGAGGTATCTTTTGAATTTGAATTATGCGTCTACTTTTCAAATAGAATGTTACAGAAATGCAATGGATTGCTTCCAGGGACATGTAAGGCATGTGATCCCATTTCTGGAGTTGTGTGGTGAAAATTCACCACATGAATAATGATGAAAAAAGTCCAACTCAATCTGAAATGAAATGTTCATTGATAAATAAAGTCCAAACATAATCACACAAATAATAAATTTAACTCGAGAATTATTCTTAAAAACATGCCGTTCCCCAGTCCTGGGAAAGTATAACAGTACATGAAAGAGTTCAGTTGTGGATTGCTGCCAGATATGAGTTAACTGCATAGAACTTGTTTGACCACGTAGCCAGAGTACTGACCAGTCCATGCTTAATAAACAATACATTGAAAGTGATGAATAATGGATAAATAAATACAATTACAAAGACTAGATTTAGTAAATTACTGTAAATTAAAGTTTAGTTAAGTTTTCCAACTAATTTTACTTTATCAATTAGTTACTTTTACATATTTTAGTTGAAGATCACAAAAGTCCATTAAAGATCACAAAAGTCCTTTAGAGATCACAAATGTCCATTAAAGTTTACAAAGGTATATTAGAGTTTGCAAAGGTTCATTAGAATTCACAAATGTCCATTACAGTTTACAAAAGCACATTATAGTTTACAAAAGTCCCATATAGTTTACAAAGGTCCATTAGAGTTTACAAAGGTTCATTAGAGTTCGCCAATGTCCATTATAGTTTACAAAAGCACATTAGAGTTTACAAAAGTCCATTAGAGTTGACACAATCGTATATATTAGCCACAAAATTCCCACCACATACATTAACTTAGTTGCTCTAAAATCAGTTTTCTAGCCTGGAGAGCAGCATGTCGTTTTGGATAACAAGTTTTGATATGAGTGTTGTCACTTGTCTGTTCATCAATATTTTTGGTTTCAAAACAGTTGATGTCTGGTGGCACCCAATAGGATAAAGTAAGGAAAGTGGTCGGTTTATCAGTTTTTGTTGATGGTAGTTGTATTTATGCAGCTCTCCCATGTCCGTCCTGACTCTGCAACATTCTATTTATACAACCTAATGTCCATGTCGAACGAGGGAGATCTTCCTTGATTAACACAACATCTCGTTTACAAGGTGTTATCGAAGATAAGACTCTGGGTTATTTTCAGTTGATCTGTGTCCTTTCCTTGAGACTTAAGAGGTACTCGTTCTGCCATATTTTCCACAACTTTTCAAGATGTTTGTGTCCTTTTTTCCACATTAAAATAATTCTGTCTGCTGAACTTGATTTTTGGATCAAAGCCAGGGTCACAACTGTCGATATCGGTTTTAGGTAAGTGTAGAGTTATGATTCAAAACAACAAAGTCACTTGGAGTTATTGCCACATATGAGTTGATATCATCATTAATGTAAACTAGAGGTCTTGAGTTGATAACTGATTCATCACTTGTAAATGTTTGTAAATGGTCAAATGTAAGTAAAGATTTACCAAAAGACTTACGGAGGTTATCTTGAGTAAGCGCTCGTATAAATCTCCCATCCAGAGTGGTAACTCCACGATACATTTCCACGCAATGCCCTTGTCTGCTACATAGCGTTGTACTTCACAGGGAAAACACGTTTCTATAAAGTGTATAGTATGTTTTTGTCAACTTGAACTGTGGGGCATTATCAGATACAATTTCAGATGGGACGCCTTGTCTGCAACTTAATGTCTTAAACACAGTAAACAAAGTGTCAGTTGTTATATTCTTAGCAAGTTCCAAGTGTACAGCTCTAACAGCCATACAAGTAAATAAACAAATCCATACCTTACTGACACCAGTCCCCTCTCGAATATATAATGACCCAAAGTAGTCTAGTCCTGTGTAAGTGAAGGGGGTTGACTGAGTCACTCTCTGTTTGGGAAGTTGGGACATAGTCGGCATTTGGTATGCCCTCCCCCCCCCCCCCCTCTCCTGACGACGACAAGCAATACACTCACGCAGACAGCGTTTTACTGTCGATCTTTCTTGTGGGATCCATTGTTCATGTCTTAATTAAGACAAAGTGTGAGTCACCACTGTGGAGAAAATCTTGGTGATACCTATTAATGACAAGTCTTGTATATGAGTCACGTTTTGGAAGTAAAACTGGAGAAATTGCACCATAAGAAAGTTCTGCATTTGATAATCTGCTGTGACAACGAAGAACCCTACCTGAGTCTAGTTGTAGTCCTAACTGTTTCTGAAGTTTATTTTTTATATTAGCAGAGATGTCTCGAAAAACTGGGGCGAGATATTAACTTTGAGTATTAGTCCAAGAGCATTAGGGTTTAGAAACAATAAGTGGTGTCTAGTGTCGCCTATGGCAAGTTGAATTTATTTAATGTTGTAGACAGTTATAGGATTGCTGCGGCATAACATGTAAATATCTGTGGTAGTGGTTGCTCGGGCCATTAACATGACAAGTAAGTCAGTGTCTGTACCAACGACAACAACTGGCAGCCCTTCTGTTTCTCCTACAGTTAACGCTGTTGAAACAATAAGCATGTCTGCGTCTGCTTCTGCTTGCTTAACACGTATGCCCGTCGTGAACATTTTGTCACATAGAGTTTGTATTAGTCTCTTCTTATTGTTGCTGTTAGCTAAAAATGCTGCTTGGGTTGTGGTGGTTTGCATATTATCCTCAAATATGATATCACTGGATGTATGCTTCTGGGCTCTGCGTCTCTGTTCAGCTACCTTGGTTGAAGTTGTGCTGCCATAGCCATCAAACACCACAGTCGATTGAACTCCATAATGCTTTCGAACGTATGAAATATACGACTGGCATATATCAGCATAGGTGGACGGTTGTGACCAAACAACTGATTGAAGTAGGTGACCACCATCTAAGACAAAGATGCCATTATCTGGTAGGTTGGATTGCTGAGTAAACGATTTTAACAAAAGACCCAAGGAACTTTTTG
>JAUELC010323537.1:0-14410 GCA_031471745.1 Cryptochiton stelleri
CCACCACACACCTAGCAACACCAGCACCGGAACTCCAACCATCCTGCGCATGCGCAATGCCACCGGAAGTCTGCACCGCACTGCACCGCACTGCACCGCACGAATACTAGGGATACGACTCGGAGTATACTACTCATGACGTTAAAGCAATTCCAAGTCAGCTTTCAAGAGTAGTGCCCGGTAGGCCCCTCTATGAAGTTTGGATATCGCAACTTGTCTGGTGAATCACGGGAAACCCTATCTAGCCATTAATTACATTTTCAGTTGGCAAATGATTTGTTTGAGTTCGTTAATGCATTTTACACAAACAATAAGACATTTCTCGGAATATCCTGATCCGCTTGTAACTTGATGGTTTACATTATTACCCATGATTCACCATTTTTGTCCCGAAATTCAAACTGCGTAGAAGGTAATAGAGAAATAAAAGATCCTTGTGCAGCCTACGCCACATGGAACGGTTAAAGCTGACCTCAATACCTCAGTGTCTTTGATTTAGGATAATAGGCCGTTGTTTACGTCTGGTTAATACTCTTCTTTCTATATAGAATACCATTAGGGATATGTACGGAATAATTCACACCATTAAACCTTTCCAATCCCCGGTGAAGAGGTCTGGATATGACAGTTGTCTACCCTAATTTGTTTTCTTTATTATGTCAGTGGACAACATAATTAGTTTCTTTACTGGATCACACAGCTGACCTACAAGGTCAATCCAATCAGGACATGGACACATAAAAAACAGTTCACAATACAACATGATTTACCCGTCTGTCAGTTTCAGACTGTATCCCTTTGACCCTTGATAATGATATTTACATTATGGTTTACAGGTAATCGGGTGAAAATGGACTTATAACAGATGGGCAGAAGAAGTGTAGACTGTGTGTAAAGTAGTCAACAGGGTTACCAAAGCTAAAAGTAAACTAGACTAGGGTAGTGTATACATAATTTACAGGTTACTGTCTTTGTTATAAGGTCAATGGTCATAATCATTTCAATTAAAAACATCAATCTCTAATGTTGTAAAATAAGTACTTAGAGGTGTAATAGATGTGGCTGGGTAAAGCTCGCCTAACACCATCTAATAAGGAAAGATATTGGCCCATAGTATGAATTTTACTTCAACGCCATGAGCCATATCAGCTGAAAAACGTATAATAAGGTAACGTGTGTCTTACGTTGGCGAGTATAATAGAAGTAAAACCTGCCTAACGAAGGTCAGCATAATAGATAAGCGCCCGTCAAACGTTAGTCAGTATAATACAAGTATCACGTACCTAACGTTGGTCAGTAAATGAAAAAAAAAAAACGCGTGCCTAACGTTGGTGTATAATAGAAAGCAGTCCGATGTCAGTTCACAATACAGCATGATTTACTCGTCTGGGAGCTTTGGATTGAATCTCCTTAACCCCTCAGATATATGATGAACACTTTGTTTGTCTCAGAGTAAATCCCGTCTCCGTTAAAGAGTAGTCATTTGGTTAAGGGCGGATTGTGTGTGAACATTCTGCTGTTAACGGCAAAGCAGACAAAAGGTAATCCGGGATATATAATAAATTTTATCCGTTGAGGGTGAAGTTAATCTGTGGTCCGTACAGACACAGCTATAGTTTTAATCACACTGCGACATTACCGGTACAATTACAATCAGCACCTATACTGTGAATACATTGAATGACTTCTCGTAGCTAATATAATATAACAAATCCGGCGTTTTCAACTCTTACAAGTACGTTTTAATCACGGGAGTTTTTCTACCGTTTTTTATTTGGCCAATTTGTAAAGACGTGTCTTGATAAATGCACGTATTTCATGCAAGGTTTCATTCTGACTTCAGAGTCACAACGACTAACAACGACGAGCTGAATATTAAGTAAGTGATCAGAATAGAGTTATTTTGTATACAAGTAGGACCCTTGAAACCGTTAAAGCTGACCAAATACCTAAATGCCTCTGAATTAGGATAAAGTAGGCCGTTGTTTACTTCTGGTTATTAGACTTCTGGTTATATGGAATTTCATTAGGGGTATGTACGGAATAATTCATACCAGAAAATCTTTCCAATCCCCGGAGAAGCCGTCTGGATATGACAGTTGTCGTACCGTAATTGGTGTTCTTTTTTTTTTCAGTGGTCAACATAATTATTTTCTTTACTGGGTCACACAGATGACCTACCAGGTCAATTCAATCAGGACATGGACACATAGAAAATAATTCACAATATAACATGATTAGCCGTCTCTCAGTTTCAGACTGTACCTCCCTACCTTTTGTTAATTATATTCACATTATGGTTTACAGGTAATCCTCTGAAAATAGACTTATACAGATGGGTGGAAGTACTGTAGACTGTGTGTGGAGTAGTCAACATGGGTACTGCCGGAATTGATCAGTTTATGGTGACACATTGCTATGGTAACAGCAAGAATTGTAGAAATAAATTTGTATTTTAAAGGCGGCCAATGCATCTCTGCTAATTTATAGAAGATAGATATGCACCGGACTGATAAAAAATACACAATAATATCAAATTTAAAATTAAATGTGCACAGTTCAAAGCTGATGCATTCGTCATTATAGAGTATCAATCATCAAACAAACGAACTGAATCTCTCCCTTCCATTTACTGAGCCGTCACATAAATGATCAATGAAGTGTGGTGCTATTCAGATCATAGATTACAACTTGGATTTATGAGGCAGTATACCAACTATTCACTCTTCTATACCACACAGAGTAGTCGGATTAGTTGATGTCATCGGTACCGCTGACACTTAACAAAGTTGTACTGCCTTATCTTATCAAATGACGTTAGTTGAATTCGAGAAGACAAATATACCATCAAAGAATCAATCTATCCAATAATACTTGAAACGTATCAGTGCTTTTTTTTATTGAAACGCGGACAATGGGAGGGAACTTCTTGTTGTTCTAGTACTCCCAACGCCAAAGGGTAAAACGAAGCCGATGTGTTGTGGCGTATCGTTACATGTAAGTCATGTAATTGTCTTGTATCTTGCCATTTTTTGTTGCCATTGGCGTCAGTGATGATTTACTTTAACCATTGGGTTGACACACCGTCATATGAGTGATATAACCTTACGTTCGGAGTAAAACCTCAATCAAACAAACAAATAAAACCATTAAAACGTATTTGATAAATTTACAGTTAATGATTTACAGGGTTTTCTTGATCCGTTCCATTGAGACTGATATTTTTAGACTCATTTTATTCACCCTCCTCTTCCACTAGGATAACTTTACAGTTTGATTGTGTAATTGTTACAGGAATTATTTGTCCGACAAGCCAAGCACTTACTGAGATGTTCAGTAATAAATATGTTGACAATTCCAATGTTTTAAACTGGAGCTTCCTGTTGCCCTTTTGCTCCCAGAGCTAAAAAGCAGCACGAAGCCGATCTGTCGTGGTGTCCAGCACTGCAAAGCTGCACACATTGTCTTATAGCACCATGTTTTGCGTCGTGTTATGGTCTTGTATCTTGTCATTGTTTGTTGCCAGTTGCGTTGATTGTGGTTTCATTCACCCTTTGGGTTTGCGCGCCGTCATATGAGCGAAACACAACCCTAAGCACGGCGTAAAACCAGAATCAAACAAACACAACAACCGATTGTTCAATATTTAACGGAAACCACGATCTAAGTAATGAGGTCGTTAACGTCTTTGTTGGTTAAGATTTGGGTTACTCTCAATTTTAATTGTGTGAACAAGGCAGTGACAGTGATCTGGGGATCCTTCACATGTCTTAATGTAGATATGCCTCTTTCCATGGTGGTATGGGGTACTATTTTGTTTGTCTGCACTCACATGACATTTACAATCCTATTCGTGATATCTGTGTTGTCTTGGAATTGTTCTTTGCTGTGGTTAGTAATCTACACAACAGCTTGTTTTTATTTGAAGCCCATCTGACCCGGAGGCTCGTCTCGCTATTATGGTAGCTAGCCACCTTGATGCTATAAGACAACCGCTCAGGAAATCCAGCCACGCCCTTTCCCGCCCGCAGCCCATGTAGTTAAGCAGTACTCTACCAGATACTAAATTATGGGGCAATCCAGAGCACTGTAGTGACTGGCGGCCCTGGCGATACGATGAACTCGTCTTTTTTTGAGAATGACCTTTCTGGCAAGGCTTCAGACGAACATAACTATCTCGTACATCTAAATACACAGCAAGCAACCCGCTCGGAGGAATCCCGAGAACATTTTAGGCCCGAGGCGTTGCGACTTGTGACCTTAGTTCGGCCAATTAAACACAGCACACTTCAGGCGAAATACAAACCGGTGCACTTTTTGTATTTACATGGCATGTCTCGACAATGACACGATAGTTTCAAAATGTTCGCTGTGTATCACAAAATATATTTAGAAAGTCTTCGGAATATTCAAGAAATACCAGAACCCTTAAAGACAATGCATGTTAAGTTTCATGATTTGAGTCCCAACTCTTATCTTTAGTTCATTTGGATAATCTTAACTATGTTAACTCTCAAAAGTCAGGTGCTGTTGATTGACTCGATGATCAGAGCGAACTAAAGATTCAGAAAGTTCAGACCGAAGCCGAAATTCCTCTATTAAGGTGAGCAAAATAACAAGCAGTCAATAAATCGAAGCAGGTTTTGAACGTTAGTTAAAATTCATGTATCCATAACACAAATCGTAGCATATACATTGAGTTACTATTATACTTTAGTAACTTGATGTTATTCATTATGTACAAATAAGACCTTTCCAACTGAGGTGCAGTCTGAAACTCTTAATCTGAGGCCTTACATGTTATATACAAACAACTGGGAAATAATTTGACCAATTTTGAAACACCTGTAAAACTCACAGCATCTCATCCTTTTTATATGCGGAGTAACAAACCGACTCGGCGTAGAGGGAATTGCATACGTTAAAATAAACTAATGTTAATAAGATAAACAGCCGTGTCTCATAATGCGGGTCCATTCTCACTCATGTGTTTTTGCCACTGTATTTGTAGCCACGCCGCCATAAGAGTGAACTAGCATTGAATGTAAGTAAATAAACAGGTCAGTTTATCCATCAGTAGTAGGAGTTCTAAGACGATAATACAATCGTACAATTGATGTTTACGGACCGTGTGTGTGCATTGAAAACGATTTCATTTAATAACAGTCACAGTATGTAATTGCAAGAAACGTGTTTTCATGACTTCATTTACATATATAAAACAGTTTGAAAACGCCCCAAAAGTCTGTTAAAATGAATAAGTGTATAAACATAAAAATGGGGTAAAGAGAACAACTGACACAATATAACTATTGAGAATTAGACTGTCATCAGACCTCTTCAGAAAAGCAGCATAAGTTAGAGTGTCCAGACAAAACCATTATCTTCTCAATAAATGATGGTTTATCACACTTGACATGGGCGATGTCATTTGGAAGATAAGACACATAACTGCGTACAATACATTGAGATAAGACTGGCAGAAATCGGCGCATTTGTATTGATGGAAAACTTCCATGTTTACATGTCGTTACAGTTTGTACCAATAGTTTAATATAGGTCAAACCATGCAACCGTTTATGATGAACAAAACCGTGTATATAGAAGAAACTAAGGGAAGTCTGGGTTGTTTCAGGATCGAAAAGTGCTGTCTTTTCCATGCATTATTGCAAAATTTCTGGATTATTGCACAAATTAATAAACGTGGTCAAAGTTAAAATCGACCGCTGGCTATCGTGTCTATACGTTTACTTTTGTCAGTCTTATTGGGTAGTTTGTGAATTGTATAATTAGTATTGCAGATCTTAAGAAAATTAACAGTGCTTTAAACTAACAGTGTCTTGGGTATACTTGTGTACAAAATATATGACAGCCATAATCAAGGTAATATTGTTTTGTTGGAATGATTTAGGCCTAAGTAGCATGGTTCAGACAATATAAATTTGAGGATTGCCTGATTAACCCTATATAAAGTTGGCTGGCCAAATTGGTCCAACTATTAGAACAAAGACACCGGCATAGTATAAGATACCATAAGGTCTTCCGAAGACTAGAATAAATCAGAATTTTATCGTGGAGCCGTTTCTAGGTTAAAGGGCAGAATTTACATGTGTCTAACTTTGCTGAGTATAACAGAAGTAACGCGTCTCTATTTCGTTGGTCAGTGTAAAAAAAGTACCGCGTGTCTAACGTAAGTCTGTGAAAAAGAAAAAGCAATTGCCTAACAATTGTCAGTAAAATAGAAGTAACGTTTGTCTAACGTTGGTCAACATAGTATAAGTAACGCGTGTCTAACTTTGATCAATATAAAATAAGTAACGCGTGTCTAACGTTGGTCAATACAATATAAGCAACGTGTGTCAAACGTTGGTCAGTATAATAGAAGTAACGCGTGTCTAACGTTGGTCAATGTCATATAAGTAACGCGTTTCTCCCGTTGGTTAATATAATCGAAGTTACACATGTCTAACGTTGGTCAGCATAATATAAATAACTTGTGCCTAACGTTCTTGTACAATGGAAAGCAGTCCGATGTCAGTTCAACATGATTTACTCGTCTGTGAGCTTTAGATTGAACCTAATTAACCTCTCAGAAATATGAACATTTTGTCTGGGAGTAAATCCCGTCTCCATGAAAGTGAATATAATGGGTTAAGACCGGATTGTGTGTGGGCATACATTGTTAACAGCAAAGCAGAAACAATTTATGTGGGATATTACGCCTTCCGGTTTGCGGCCAGAACCTGGCGGAAGCAGGGGAGATAATTAGGCAACTTGCTTGAATCGATGCACGTTTAGTTTGTTCCTTCTACACAGCACACTGAAATTAAAGTAAAGTAGGTTGTGATTATGAGGACTTATAGTTTTGTTACAAGATTCAGACTCAATCTGTTTTCCATTTGACTGATTAACTCCCTTCAATTTACAGCACAGGTTCGAAGCAGTAGGCTACATACGGGAAATTTACCCGTAGCCTGAAAGATCACGGTGTATTTTTACTTTTCGTGTTCGGTTTTCCACCAAACACTGGCAATGCAAAGTCATCATATAAGTGAAATGCTCTTTAGTTGAACACCTACCGAACAAATAAACCAAGCAACACATTTAGTTGATTTAGAAAGAGCAGAATAAAAAAGCAGAATACAGTTAAAACCGTCTCATTATGTAAACCATGTTGATATCAGGTAAGTTAACATACTCAACAGACAAGGGGATATCAAATAGTTCGTCTATTTTGTTATGTTAGCCAATTGTCGTGGAATTTTTGACAACTAAATACCTTCCTTGTTTTGGGCCACATCAACATAATATCGCATAAAATGTTCTTGTTTACATTTCCATATTAAACAATTGATTCGATCACCATTCCCAGAAAAAAATTTGTATAATGTATATCTCAAATTAAGAAATTCTAGGAAAAGGGTCCTTAAGAACAATTATACTAATTTTGTGCTATGGTTATTCTTCCTTGTTACCAATATTCAATCAACACTGGACATTTAAATAATTTATGGATGTTTTTTTACCATTCTCCAGAATTGTCCACATTCATGTATTAGCGTCTGTTAGGGATGTGAAGGAAATGTTGCAAGTCAACCTTTGGGACATGTCTGGTCCGAGACTGACTGTCAATAATCATATTAACCCATGTCTTAAATTGACGCTGGCGTTTAATTTGCATAATTTTCTTGTATAACAATGGATCCGGTGGCACCAAACTAACAGAACAGACGTAAAGATGGGTAAACAGAATCAGGTTGAGTATCAAATAGCTGACCAGTGGTGTTTGTCAATCCCCTTACGTCAATACGTATTCGACAACCAAGCGTAAGTAATCCAGACGGATGTAGAACACACACGACCTAATACCAAATGTACAAGGTTGGCGATTGGTCGACGATACCAGGAATCACACTTTGGCCTTTCTTTCGACTTTACGCGCCCCATGACTAAGGGCACCATGTTCCGAGCAAAGTCATTCCACATTTAGTTACCACTGAATAAACATTATTTTCCCAACAGAGCAAAGCGCTTCACATTTTATGGTTGTCTTAGTGTGACTTTTTACTGTTGGACCATCCGCCGTCATATAAATGAAATAGCCTTACGAACGGCGTTAAACACCAATCTATCAATCGGTTTTACGCACTTCCTGAATCCATATTCTGGATGTTTCCAAATAACTTTTATGGACACAAGTCGAAAGACATCCTCCTCCTTTGTTAGACATAATCAATCAACAATTTGTCATTCGCGTGTAATGTGAATGGTTGGCTGTAACTTGCAGTTGCCTCGATTAGTTTTACTGAGCATCAACAGGCACCACAACTGTAAGCTTGCACATTCTGTCTTTTTTAAGCATATTTGTTTTAATGTCTTCTTGTCTGCTGAGCTTGTTTGTCGCCAAGCTGATTTCCTGCAGACATAAGATTAGTATGCCGCGATTTGAGTGAGATAACGAAATTCTTACGAAATAAAAATAAATAATTGTACATTAAATAAGTTTCTTCTTTCACACGCTGTATTGCTTTAACGCTGTATTAACTTAGTTTTATCTTGCCATAATATATTCTGAAAAGGAAATATTTCAATTACATTTTTCTTAAACATATATATATTTATAAATGAAGAGAGATAGAATCTCTTGCAATTATACAAATTGTAAGGCAATTGTATTTAATAGTCAACCTATAATATTGTCAGGCAGGTTCCTCGTAGCTAAGCAAAATAGAAATGTGTATTATTTTGCAGATGGTTTAAACTGTGATTCAGAAAATGTTATACATCTGATCACTTGCCAGAAGTGTCTAGAACAGTACGTTGGAGAACCAAAAGCATCTTAAGCGTTGATATAACAGTCAGTTCTGTTCCATTACGACCCCATTGTTTGTAATTTATATCGTTTTTCCCGGCACACACGAACGAATATTATCAATCGCTGAGAAATATGCCGGGTGTGTTCATGAAGCCGGTAGCGATTATAGTTGTCGAGCTGTTCGGCCGATCGATCGCTCTGATAAAACGTGTTTGATATTTTCGGCCGAATTTTATACGCCAGCGGTCCACAGTCATCGCCCGTGTATTCATGCAAGCGATTACAATCGCGCTGATGTGTGATAATAAACCAATGAAAGCTCTAGTTATTCTCACATGACACTAAAGATCGCAGCATCTATAACATTTCTGGACGAAAGACTAGGAGGAACTGGTGTGTTTTTGTCCGATAGAACATTTCTATTTAATATTAAACGCCTTGGATACAGAGACCGTGTAAAAAAGGAAATTACCTTCAAATAGATAGCCAGAAAACTGAACATAAGTGGAAAGTGAGTAATGCATATTATACGAGGCCTATTGTAGTTAAGCTTTCTAAAATGTGATAATACCGGTAGATCATAACAGTGACAAACTTCCGACAAAACGATAATAGACCTGTGTAATTAATCTGTGTGACCACTCGGGACTTCCATACAATATTTACACTATTATAGTGTCTTTGTCTATTAGGTTAGAAGACTTGGTCGCATAGAACGCACAAGTTACTTGCTGACAACATCCATGATAAATCGTTTAATTACGTTTCATTTTTTTGTATATGTTACTTGCATTACAAACAATGTTATTCCATGTATAATTGTTATATCAAGTTGTATAGAAATTCACTGATGGCTAGCCATTTAACTAAATCAATGCCATTCATATACATATACTGTTCGAGATGAGATTTCGTATTAACACAGTTCTCATAACAGGCTTGTCAAGGCTTGGGCGAATAAATAACGTGTCTGTCAAAACATACAAACACAAGCTAATAAAATTTCCATGTATAGCGTTTATGGCAGCCGGTAAAGATAAATGTTTTTTTACAATAACCATCTAGAGGGCAGTACCCACGTGGCTTAACTTTCTATTTAACTGCGTAAAATAAATCTTTTCTGTCAGCCCACCTTCAATCCATTTATGGGTGTTTGTTACGATCAGCCGTCGTGATTATAATAATCACAACATTTTTCATATAGCTACAATAGATTTTGATGGCCACCGATCCTGCCGCCTTACAAAAAGTCACATACTATTGCCGCACTCTTTCCATACGTTTGACGCTGCAGTTAGTAGGCCTGCAGTCGTACATTGGATATTAGTCATTCTCTAACATTTCTGCTAGTATTTGTGTTGAAGACAAGACGCTGAGGTCATAGAATTGATATTTTCTCTATCCTAATTTAGACATCCGAACCCGCGTCAATTATTCATAAGGAACACCAACTTGAGTCTGCATGGCGAAATGTAAAATGGTAAGCTAGCATGTATGTACCTCAACATGATAGGATTTTCAGCTTATTTTGTCCACAAGATATTAACTCATACAGCGGACTGGTTCATTTACAATAGAACATGATAACCCCTGCTATGAACTTGATTTTGTATATGTAATAGCTGTTCTAATATGCTGTACCTGAATCATACGTCACAAAGGAAAATCAATGGAATTAAAAAAAAACATAAATAAATGCAAATCTTTAAGAAATAAAGGTTTCTTTTTGCCATAAAATATTCATGGTTGGTCGTATCGTAAAAACAATGGATAATTCCATTAAAATTCACATGCTGTCCGATTTGTAAAGCCTAACTTTTAACAGATAATTTATGAATATGAATTAGAAGCGACAGAGGGAAAACAATGCAAACTGTCACCCCAATTGCAATGTCAATTTGAAACTCTATATAACGCCTTCACATCAATCGTTCTTTCACGGAGCGTCGTGAAATCATTCATTCTTCAAAGATTGTACATGTTGTTGATGATCTTAGGCAAAACACGTTTCTACTTCATTTAGTACAGATATCACAGATCTATAAGAATTACATTTAAATGACATAAATCTTTGTCAGCGGTCGTTTAAAAACCTTTCCTCAACACTATTTACCTATAACTGTTTTAACAATTACACAACCATCACATTTATGAACCAAATAAAACCGTGACCAGTGTCTTACAAGGCATTCAGATACGTGGCTATGTAGAAATGTCACCTGACAATGACGAATTACACAGTTAACAAGTTTGTTCAATACCATCTTGGCAGTCACAAATTACACACCTCAGCCAATCTCTTGTACCAAAGAAAACGGTTTGGTTATGTTGATGTGGCTACTGACGGCGTCTCGTTAGTATATCACTTGGCCGATTTGTCCGCTCTGTAAACACATGTGTCCTGAGGCTAAATCAGTAAAAGACTGGTCTGTCTTACGACATATTCAGTGGTTTTACAGCAAATGTGACCTAACCTTTTGATAAAAGGAGATTGTCCTTTTTTGGGAGATAAGTGGAAGCTGCATCCCAAAAATATTGACAATTTATTTGCATATGCAGTTATCGTAATCATTTAAGGTTAAACACTAACCGTTATTTATATTCTACAACACTATCTGTTCATTTCTTATTTTAAAACGCCAAACTTAAATATTTGCATCATTGTCCACATTAAAACCAAACCATTCATCACAAGGTTCATAAATAGTTAAACGCAAAACAGCGTTGAATAGAAAATTCGATTCGGGCGGCTCCAATTTAATTTCCAGAAGAGGGAGGGCCAGAAAAAAGGTCAGCACGAGAGTACAGTTAATCAAATATTCAAAAATGTGCAATTTCATAAATTAGACTATTAAACTTGATACGCCGACCGATTTGTAAAACCTCCATTTCGACAGATGATTTATTGTTTTAAATTGACAGCGGCCGACAGCTACAGTCCCCCCGCTGGAAAATCCATTTGTTACCTTCCTCACAAAGTCATGACGTCATTCGTTCTTTCACGAACATCACGGCGCTATTCGTTCTTCAAAAGATTTTACAAGGTTTGTTTGATGATTTTAGGCAACACACGTTTCTGTTCTTCATGTAGTACAGATTTCACAGATGTGTTAGAATACGACGTTGAACTCATACTGGTTAACTATGAACGCTGTTAGGTGCAACAAATTAACAGAACTAGTATATATACAAAATGATTATCATACAAGTAAATTCGTTTTACTTTAAATGAAGCAGTCCGTTATGGGTGAACGAAACAAGGCTGCAAATATCGGTCATGTTGAGGTAAAAAATATTAGATTACAATTCATTTCCCCACAGAATATAGTGATATGTTGTAAAAACAGATCATAAATACTTCTTCTGATATATTTTGACCATGCCAATTAAGTACACTGCCTCACTGGAATTGAAAAAAACATGTCATTGAAATTTTCCAGACTTCACTTATGAAAGGATCATATTTTTCAAATACTTTTTTTGTACGATCTTCGAAACTACAGGTTAAAGGTTGTGTGCCGTCTTGTCTCTCGTCTGATGTGGACTAGTGTGTTGCGAGCATAATAACAGTGATTAATCAACCAGACATACATGAGACAGAATATCTCAGTTCGCAAGAAAGCCTCAAAATTAATAGAATGATATTTAGTATTATTGGACTTTTTATTCATAGTTGAGCGATGACGGCTTCTATGGCACTATTCCTACAGGTTTTATGTGAAGGTGATCAAATCCACATAACGTTCATTTACCGCTCGTACCCAGAATCACACTAAGAGTACTATAATGTTTGTAATGTGTGAGCTTCGAAGTGTTTGTACAATGGAATAGGTCAAAATTATTGCTGCTATGATTTCATAGTTCATCAGCCCTTGACAAATCTAAATAAGATTTAAGAACAGTAACAAGTAATTGACCTTGTTATCTGATGTCATCGCTGAAGGATAGCAGTACTGTCGTGTTTAATGTACCGACGAGTGTTTTCGTGCAATAAAACACAGGAAATGGAAGCCAGAGAGCCGAAAGAATTCGACATCACTCCATTGCTTCTCCTCGGATCAGAACTCTTATCTGCATGCTTTCTATAAAACCTGGTCTATTCCCTAGTCTATTTTGTCTCGTCATAAATGTCACATATATAATTGTTAAATAGTTTTTTAAGCAAGGTCTTGTCCCGCCAAAAGAGGCGTCAAAGGCGTTTGTTTGTCAGTTTGTTTGATTTCTTGGAGTTTTAGTCGTATATGATATTTATCTTATATGACGACGGATAATCAACTTCTTACCTGCCTTACTAAATACGGTGGAAAATTGGGGAGGAATCCTCGTACAAAACACCACCCGCAATAGCCGGAGTCCCCTCGTGGGACTCCCTTATAAACCCATGGTCGACTTAGGGACTCGAACCATTACGGTATATCGAAGGAGGGTCAGCAGCCCGACACGGTAACCACTGAGCCACGACACGGACACCGTCAAAGGCGTAATCCATATTGTCGAGCTTCTAAAATTGGCTTCTCTAACTCGCAACAGACTAGAAATAACTTAATTTTAACGTAAAGGAACCTAATACGCACCGAAAACGCGCCGTATTGTTGAGTCTGTATGGCGATTTGCAAAATGGTACACTAGCATGTACATACCTCAACATGATCTTTTCAGCTTATTTTGTCGGCAAGATATTAACCTATACAGCGGACTGGTTCATTTACAATAGAACACGATAACCACTACTATGAAACTCATTTTGTATATGTAATAGTTGTTCTAGTATGCTGTACCCGAAGGCATACGTCAAAAAAGAAAACCAATGGAATTGTTGTTCGATAAAATATTTAAGAAATAAAGGTATCTTTTTGCCATAAACGATTCAGTGTTGGCCATACAACAAAAACAATGGATAATTCCATTAAAATTATCATGCTCTCTGATTTGTAAAGCCTCGACTTTGTAGAAGCACTACAAGCATTCAAAATGCTATACATATTATCGCTTAACTTACGTGTCTAGAACAGTATGTTCGAGACACCAAAATCATCTTAAGCTTTGATATAACAGTCATTTATGTTCCATTAGGACCCCATCGTTTGTAATTTATGTCGTTAAACGATGTAATTATATTGCTACATAACAGATAAATAAAATACTTTCGAATTTCTTTTTTAGCTGGCTAGTCAAACAGCTAAAAAGTCTGGGGACTCGTGGCCGTACAGTTCAAAATGTTAACTGTGTAAATAAAACAATTACAACAGACAACGAGACATTGATATGATACCATATGTTAAACCCTCCGAGTGCCATCCATTTAAGACCGCGGTTAATATATTTATAAGCAGTCCCATCCTCTATAATCTGATCCGCCACCTGGGTTGACTTCGGCCATTCGTTTCACACATAAAGTTATAGAACAGACTCTAATATTTAGACAGCTCCACAGATGATGCTTAACGTGCGAACACTCGTGGCTTCCATACATTATTTACACCCCCACACTGTTTTTGTTTTTGAGGTTTGACGATTGGCGCTAAACGTAAATATGACTTTTTGACAACATCCATGACCAATCGTTTAAAAATGTTTTATTGTTATATGTTATCA
>JAUELC010323648.1:0-14408 GCA_031471745.1 Cryptochiton stelleri
ACGGATTATCCACTTCTTACTCTGCCTTACTTAATACGGTGAAAAACCGAGAGGAAACCTCGTAAAAACCACCACCCGCTATAGCCTATCACCTCACGTGACTCCCTCATATACCTGTGGTCGACTAGGGGGCTCGAACCCTTACGATAATCTGTAATTGGATTTTGATGTCCGTTGATCATTTTAATAAATATATAAATAAATAAATGACAGCGTACAAGCCCATTGGGTGAAAGAAACCAACTACAATTACAAGATCAAGATGACCACAGGCTACATAACATGATGCAACAAGACAAAGTGTGGAATTACAACACAAGAACCCACAGATCAGACGGGCGGTTGGAAGAAGCTTCATGTTGCCCTGGTGCTCTGTGCTAAGGGGTAAGACGAAGCTGATCTGTTGTGGCGTCCTGTTAGTTCCTGTAGTTGTTTTGTATCTTATCATTGTTTGTTGCCAGTGGCATCGAGGGTGGTTTCCTTCACCCATTGGGCTGGCACGCCGTAATGTAAGTGAAATAACCTTAAGTACGGCGTACAGACTTGACCGCACCATAATAATTTCCGTGGGCACTCCAAAAGCTCTATCAAATCAGTATAAAATTTTAAAATGTAACCAGACTGGCTTACCTCCCGCTGGGGCTCTGTCAGGTGATTCTAGTATAGCATTTTGTCTCTGGAGTGTTGACGGAAGTTCGCTTAGTCTCAGAGATAAAGTCCGTTTAAATGGTGATGATGCTTCCTGTAGTTTAGAAAATCCCCTGAATGACCCCTGGCGCTGAAGCGCTGTAGCAGAGGCATGTGGTCGCTGTACGGCAAACGGATTCTCAGATTGTCTTACAGGAATTGGAGGTTCTGAAGAAAAAGAACAACAGCCCAATGTTAATTTATTTATGTTTATTCTATATTTATTTAGAAAGTGTTTGATGATTGATTGGTACTAACGGGTATTTCACTTATAAGATGACAGTGTACTCCCACAGTAAATAGCCACACTAACACAACCACAAAATGTTAAGTGTTTTGCACTGCTGGAAAACTAATGTTTGCCTCCAGTGCTAATTAAAGAGAGCATGACTCTGCTTGAAAAAAAGCTGCCCTAAGCCATAGGGCTGAAAGTTTTTGAGGAGCAAAATGTATTATTGTTAAAATAAATTCAACATGCAAGTATTAGTTAATATGGATGAATATTAAGTAATGACATAATAGTAGTGATTTTTTTCAATGCCTGCAACAGCCTTTTTCATCATTCATTCATGCCTGCAGCAATAGCACTTTATGGATCAATGAATTTTAAGAAATGGCGTTAAAAAAATACATTTTTTTAATATCTGCAACAGAATAATTGAATTGTTCATTTCTGCGTACCTGCCACAATAGCACTTTGTGGATCAGCTATCCGTTCCGTCATTGTGGTCTGTCTGAATGATCCAGTTCTGGCAAAGCTGGTTCTCTCTGGATTGTAGGTCACTGTAACCTCGGATACCTTATCCCGTTTCTGTTTTCTTTCCAAGCATATAGCGAAGGCACAGCCCACAGCATGGCTAAGGCGCTCACCCTGTTTACAAAGAAAGCACCAAACATTAACCAACACTGATTTGCAAAAAAAATAATAGAGAAATTAACAAATTCCTAAAACCATACTGGGATATTATATTTGATCACCGTGAATTTTTGTTGATGGCGCATACAATAAGTATATTTGTAGTACATTTTTTCCATTTTTAACTATCCTTTTGGGGCACCAGAAGAGTACTGCAACGCCTTGTATGAAAATCTCATTATATATTGTTCATCCCAAACACTATCATTTGGGAAATAGGAACTAATTTCATGATACAATTTCTGACTTTTTCTAACGCTGTTTTGATGGTTCTATAAGATAACTATTTAGCTAAGGAGGATAATTGTAAAATTTTAAAGGTTTGACTTTGATAACTAAACTGTTTGTTTGACGGTCTGCAAGCCAATGGGTGAAGAAACTTCCCTTGACTTGACTGGCAACAAACAATGACAAGAAACAAGACAAGTACAGGACACAAAACATTGTTCGATGAACTGTTTCCCTTAGATTAACTTAATAAGCCTATGGAAATCGATTAGTGTTTTAACGCCGTACTCAAGGGTATTTCACTTACATGACGGCGGTGTACTCACGCACACTGAATCTGAAGCGATTAGCAGTTTCGGGGGAAAATTCAGTAGAAAACTACATCGTATGGTTTGTTTGTTTGATTGAGGTTTTACGCCGTACTTAAGGTTATTTCACTCATATGACGGCGTGCCAGCCAAATGGGTGAAGGACCCCCCCCCCCCACCCGATGCCACTGGCAACCAAGATACAAGACACTCACAGGACAAAACATGGCTTCTTGTTGCCTGTCAGCTCTGAGAGCACCAGGGCAACAAGAAGCTACCTCCAACCGCCCGTCTACATTGTATGGAGAAGTCTCCATAAACAAGCATATTTTAACAAGTTTATACTCTATAGATTACATATACACATGTATCTGCTGAACAATGGGCTGATTTCTTTGGATTTTCAAATTGTTTGAATAATTTTTTTGTGTAAATCATGTTACATAACAGCAATTCATCTATAAACTAGTTTCTTTTTTTTATTTAATAGAATTCTGTTGTTATTGTTTAATGTACCGTGGATACGTTTTAAAATCATTGTGGGATAAACCAAGCCCTATGGGGTATTAATACTGCTGACTTGCATGCATTATTAGATATGTGTAGTTTATATATCCGTGAAAAAATAGAAATTCACTTTACATGTTAAGTTTGTTAACAAAAAGCTAGAACACACTGTCTTCCTTACATGTATGACTCGACAGCGCGAGCTTACTATTGCTGAACTCCTATATGCTTATGAAATTGAAGGGGAGTCAAATGTAGAAATATTGCCTGTACTCAAGCAAAATAACTTTTAATATAAAACAAGATGTATTTCCAAGCAGTAAACAACTTTGATAAATATTCTTAAGAGTGCTACAAGACAAAAAACATGGTTATAATAGCCATGAATACAAAACTTGAAGTGGAAGAAACATGCATGTGCAGGTTCACAGCACTACAACTAGAGCAAACTACTTGTAGATCTTCTTTTATTTATTACGGTACATAATACACAGGACATGCAAACCAGTTGGTGCATACATCAGCATACATCATGGAAATATACACCACACTCCAGGTAAATTCAGTAAGCCTTTGCAAACAATACCAGTTACTGTATGCAACACCACATTAATAAAGCAGATATAATGTAAAATCCAGAGAGGTGGGCATAATAGCAATTCGTTTTACTAGTTGAATAGAAAAGATTAATTAAGAAGATGAATTACAAGCTGATTTGATGCAAAACTCAGGGAGGAGAAACAAACTCATTAGTTATACTGGTCTATTAGTGACTTCGTGATCTTTTCCCGTAGGAGGCTTTTATTTGAAAGTAAGGGGGCAGGCAGCTATAAGCCAGGGTTCGTGTGCCTTCTAGGCCCTGGAATCTCTAGGAGTGCTATAAGACCGGAAAGGCATTCTGAGCCATTACTGACCTAAAATATCTGAATTAAATCCCAGACGTTTTAACACTTCTAACAAGAAATTTCTTTTAATCTATAAAAAAAATTAAGGATCAAGCTGCGTTTGTATGTTTGTTTGATTGGGGTTTTACACCGTACTTACGGTTATTTCACATATATAATGACGCAGTGCCAGCTCAATGGTTGACGGAAACCACCCTCAACGTCCATGGCAACAAACAATGACAAACACAATACATAATACGTGGTGCAATAAGACAAACTGTACAAATTTACAGGGTTAGGTGTCACAAAACAGATCGGCTTTATGTTGCCCCTTAGTTCTGAGACCCCCAGGGCAACAGGAACCTACATAAAGCTGAGTATTACAGAGCTGTATGTATTACAGCTCTACGGGCTCAACAAAATACTAACCATTTCAACAAAATATCAGGCCGTATCCAACATTAACACGTAGAAAAATTTATAGTTTTAATAATTTGTGAATGTTACTATCAATACCGTACTATAAATTTTGATCTGATAGATCTTTCAATTGATGACAGAAATAAACAATGCATTTAACTAGAATTTATATAACTTATATTGTATGTTAGAGTAGAAAAAACATGTGTAATTCTGCAGGGCTGTCTTGTCTACTCCGTCTTCAATTTATCACTATAATTCTCATCTGGTAGCAGCAAAACTTTCAATGTTGTAGCCTCAATTGCAGTATCATTAAGTCTGATGACATGACCTGTGGACTTCAGTTTGTGGAGGCTAGGTTACTGTGTGCAGCCCCTATCACACCCAGCCATCTAGTTTAAACGCGACGCAACTGGACGAGCAGCACACAAATGTTGACTGATGCAGTATAAATCCAAAAGCCTTTTGTGTTCAACTTTTTCTATACTCATTTTGTCATAACACTAACACAGGTTGCTATAAATATTCTGGAATCTCAGGAAATGCCATTCTGGATCTCATTCTTTAACATTATGTTTTCCTTTCTCACCAACGTTGATTACTTGAATGTTAGCCCCAACAAACCTAGTACCAGATGAAAACCCTGAGTGACACTGGTGTTTACATGAATCATCACATTGTCTTTGGTGCTTAACACCTCTGTTCTTTGAGGTCAGATGCTACTTCGTGTCATTTCAAGACGAACAAAGTTTCTGAAAACGGCTGAAGTTTGGAATCAAGTGTAAAAGGAAAATGTATCAGAAGTCTGCATTTTCATATAAGAACAAAAATAGAATTGTCATTTCTTTATAAAATGATTTTGTTTGTTTGATTGGGGTTTTACGCTGTACTTAAGGTTATTTCACTCATATGACGGCGCACCAGTGGGCTGAGCCCAATGGGTGAAGAAAACCACCTGCGATGCAACTGGCAACAAACAATGACAAGATACAAGACATAACAGGACGCCACAAAAGCTTCTTGTTGCCCCTTAGTTCTGGGAGCATCAGGGCAACACGAAGCTCCCTCCAACCACCTGCTTAAAAAAAGAAATTAAGACTTAGATGTTAGTTGATTTATTTTTTTAATTTTTCTGTGTAGGGGGAGGCAACGTGTTATGTTTTCCCTTAAAATAACTTGAAAGTCTACAAATATCACTTCTTTTTTTCAAGATGTTCAGTGATTTTACATTACAGTTCGGTTCTAATGTTTGCCATCAATTTCTAAACTTCTTAACTAAAAAAAAGAATCTTTCATCACATGTGCATGGCCAGGCAGGTCAAATACCCTGGTATTTATTCGCTTGGTGTTTAAAATTGTACTCAGATACAAGACGGCTTTTCTATATTGTATATTGCATCTGTCTTTACTATTTTTGTGTGTATAATCATCTAGAATGTGATGAGCTGGACAAGGTGTTTCTATGCACATAACATACATGCATTTTGATTGGTTGATGTTTAATGCCATACTCAAGGGTATTTTACTTGTATGACGGCGGTGTACTTCAACAGCAAATAGCCACACCAACACAAACCATAAAATGTTAAGTGTTTTGCTCTGTTGGAAATTTAAGTTCCTCCAGTGCTAAATAAAGACAGCATGATTATGCTCGGAACATGCTGCTCTTGGCCAGAGTGCAACATATTTTGTGGGAAGTCTTTACACCCCAAAACCCCATTAAAATCACACTCTTACCTTATTTAATACTCTGCTGACAGATAATAACCAATGTTAGTCTGCAAACTTTATAAATAAGCTTATTTTCTGCAAAAAGCTTGAAGAATACAGAAATGAATTAATACTAGATTACATAAATTTCGGTAAAGGTGTGGTTAGTTTTGTTGATCATTTGGATGGGGTAAGTTGAATAATGTACATGACATACATGATATACTTTTTCATTTTGTTCACCATTTCTTTTGAATTGTCTTTAAACAAAGAAAGGTTCATAAAAGCAGCACAATTCTTTTAAGTAAAATGTAACAATGAAAATCAGGATTTAAAAAACTTCCTTGCCATTAAGTAAATTTTGGGAAAGTTATTGACTAATATTTAAGTTTTATATCATAAAATGATGAATGATACAAACATAGAAAGTTTTGTTATATTTAAAAAAAAAAAAAAAGTCTACTTTTATTTTGAATAAATTATAAGGATTTAGCTTTCAAATGAATTTAAAATAATCATAACATTTTTTTTATTGATGGGACTAAAGTGCAATTCTTGGTTGTGCATAAAATTAGCAGAAGCAAAGCATTTATAAGTGAAAAGGTATGGAAAGGATGGAACTTCTTGATCAAAAGTAAAATAGTTACCTTTAAATATTGATAATTTATTAATTTTATTTACAGATTAATTAGTATAAGTATGATGTATCTACAAACCCTGAATCACCGAAAATTTTCAACTATAAAATGACTACTGTGGAAGCTATGTAAGGGAATTGGAAAGAATATCTTGAAGACAGATGACAATTTTGCAGCCGAGGAGAATCAGGATTTCCATGAAAACATAAATTTATTTGTTTACCCACTATTTTACACAATTTGCATAAACGTGACAGTGATTCGTGAATGAATGTTTAGGTGATTTAGAGTATATTTACAAGATTAAATGGTTACTTGGAATCTAACCCTGTGTGAGATTATCACACTCATATGACTGGACTGTCCTTGTAACTAGGAATGTCTATATCACCATAAGCATTAGTGCTGTGCAAGTGTCGGTACCGAAGACACCCAGCCAAGACATACATATGTTACTCTGTCACAGTATACTAACAACGTTGAAAGAGAAAACTAGAAGTTACCTTAAGCCTTATATGGTGGCGTGCCATCCCAATGGGTGAAGGAAACCACTCTCGCTGCCACTGGCAACAGACAATGGCAAGATACCAGACAACCACAGGACATAACAGGACGCCATAACAATTCGGCTCTGTGTTGCTCCTTAGCTCTGAGAGCTCCAGGAAGCTCCCTCCCACCATCCGCCCAGGTAGGAAAGAGTGGTATGTCCAGTTTGCCGGAGACCGCTCTAACGAGCAACATCTTATGAAAGGGATGTTCTACCATTGGACCATCATTATCGGTTAAGTGCATGTGATACAAATAAATTTGAATGAAGTTATTTTACTTACATGTATCTGAGTACAGATACTGTACACAGCAGTTTCCAAAAATGCTGTCCTGAGTGTGTGTGAAAAAAGTTCAATGTCTTGTTAGCAGCTTATTGGTACTTAGAAAGTATGGTTGACTTTTCATGCCTGATCTCCATAACTTAACTATTATGTAATAAATATTACTTAAATCCTTCATTATAATTTGTTGTCAGTGTAACAAGTGATTTACTATTTTTGTTGCATTTTTTATGGATATTTACTGATTATTGGTTCATTTTATAGAGTACCACTTGAGTCCACCATACTTTTGAAGTACCAATTAGCCTCTAACAAGAAAATGAACGCTTTGCACACACTCAGGGGAGCATTTTGGGAAATTGCTATGTGCAGTCTCTCTACTCAAGACTCACTACATTCCCCTTTAAATTCACAGAGGCAACCAAAATTAGGGTTTATCAACACATTCTCATTGCCTCTATGTTAACAAGTTTTAAAGTTTCTTCATAAACTAAAACAGTTACGATGAAACAAAAAAAATTCAACGGGTTCAATGCTTGTACGAGCTACATGTAGGAGAAATCCAGCCATAATTGAAATCCAACGTAAAGAGGGCCAGCCATTTTTCCTCATATGAATCAACCAAGCCTTTGATCCGATTAGAGGCTGGGCTAATAACCGTTGACTTGGTGTGACGTTGGTACATCAAAGCGTGGACCAGATTTGAAAGCAAATTGACACATCCTCATAGTTTTCAGTTTTTGATTATCGGTATTCTTTAAACTGTCAGAAAGCCTCTATTTTTTTCTCTTGAGAACTCCTGTGAATCTGAGATTCTGTAATAACGCAAAATACCTAATTTTGGGGTGCCTATGTGACTTTAATGTCCCCTGGTCCCAAAATTCATAGCCATTGTTTAAGCTTTTAGATATCCTTGAGTAATGTTAATCACATGGTTTGTTCTCAATAAAATGGCACCTATTTCACTCAAACTCAAGCACCACTATTAACATGATAAATTTACTTCTGACATGTGTACAGCACAATTAAGTCGTGAGTTTTTGCCAAAAATCACACAACACAGCTGTTTACATGCACTCTCCTGATTGATTGATTGATTGGTGTTTAATGTCGTGCTCATGGGTATTTCACTTGTGACATCGATGTTCTCCAGCAGTAAATAGCCACACTAACACAACCATAAAATGTGAAGTATTTTTCTGTGTTGGAAAAATAATAGTCCCCCAGTGCGAAGTAAATTGAGCATGACTACGCTCGCAACATGCTTCCATTAATAGCCAGAGGGCCATCAAGAGAAAAATTTGGATATTTCCAGACCGTTCTGGCACCGTTTTCACTCAAATTCCAGCACCACTTTAAACATGATAAATTTGTTCCGACATTTGTATATCACCATTGTAAGTCGTGAGATTTTGCCAGACGTCATGCGACACATGATGATAGCAAAATAAACCACTGAAATATTGAGATCAAAATGAGTTTCTTCTTGGGAGTTACCCTTCTCATGTACTACATGTGTGTTAAGCCAAGGATACACCTGCCACGAGGAGGAAGGGCCAAGGTCTGTTTGTTTGATTGGGGTTTTACGCTGTACTTAAGGTTATTTCACTCAAATGACGGCATGTCAGCCCAATGGGTGAAGGAAACCACCCTCGACACCACTGGCAACAAACAGTGACAAGATACAAGACAATCACAGGACATAACAGGACACCACAACAGCTTCTTGTTGCCCCTTAGCGCTGAGAGCACCAGGGCAACACAAAGCTCCCTCCAACCACCCATGGAAGGCCCAAGACAAATACGACTGTTTTAAAGAATCTTCAAGGCCTTGAATTCCAAGAAACATGTATTTTAACTGTTTTTAAGGATGAAGGTAAACCCTGTAAACACTTACATATAACACACTAGGCCAATTGGAGCAGAACCAAGATATAGTGTTCCTGGTGTTAACAAGCTCTTGCGTAAGAAAACTGAACATAAAAAAAACTAAATATAAATTGCCGTCTGTATATTGACGAATGTAAATTGAGTACGAATCTCACCACAGACCCTTCAATTCTGGTATGACACTTGTCCATTCTGTACAACTTAAGCTATGACACTATGTTGAAGATTATAGCCAGAGTAGGATTTTTAAAAATACATGTACCTACACTCAGACCCTCCTTTTTGGAAAGGAAAATAATGGTCCATTTTCATAGAAAAACAAAGAGGAATGAGAAAATACAGGGAAAATTTATGATACGAGGAGCAAATCAGTTTCAATGTAACTGATGATAAAGCCAACAAGACAAATGAAATGGATAGTGCAACAGGCAATAATGATTAGTGTTATATTATAAAGAAGCATGCACCCTAAGAGTGTTCTTTTTTTAAAAAAAAAACAGTGTTCGTTAGGGCAAAACCTAAGCACACAGAATAGAATTAGTACATGTAGCTCCATGTAGTATGGTTGACAAGTATGGCATTGGCTGTCGCCTATGGGTTATTGATAGTTAAAATCATAAACTTTTGATACTTGAACTCACTCATAGGTTACCATAAATGTTGACATGTTGTGACCTGTGATTAATAGATTGTTTAGTGCTTGAAGCCAGAGCACAAACTAAAAGGTAAAATATAAGATAAGAGAATTGAACATGTGAGGCTCAACATGAAAGTAGCAGTAACACATAAACTTCAAACAAACCTGATGTAGTGTATTAAAGCCAATTATTAAGCCATGGCAAACGGAGGACATTTTGCAATGGTTCAAAAATTGTCCAAAAATGTTTTCATAGCGACCATGAAAACAAACAAGGGTGCATGCTTCCTTCAGGGTGAAAACTTTGCATCATCAGCGGAGTAAAAATTAAAAAAAATCTACTGACACTTACGGATTCTTTAACAGCCATAAATCCATGACACATCCAACGTCTTGTGGTACCGTCCCGACAAATGTAGGCAAATCCCTTCTCCAAACTACGATCCGGTGCACAGAATGATACCTTCTCTATTGTCTGATCAACTATCATGCTCTGTAAAGACAAAGAAAAGCACAAGATATATGGTAATTAAATATCCAAAACTTTTTTTTTGCAACAAATATATTTCTCTGAAATAGTATCAATGATGATAAGCAAAAGTATGTTTTGTGTGTGCGTGTGTGTGTGTTTTTTTGGTACATACTCCAAAATGGTGTAAAGCATTTTTTGTTTGTTTGAGAAAATCTTTTTCAAATTTAACTATAATAATAAATGCCTTGCAATTATTAACATTTACTTTATTTCTTATGTTTTCAAGACAAGCACAGGACACAAAACATAGTTGTTTGTTTGTGGTTTTTCGTCCTACTTGCTTAATGTTAATTCACTCAAATGAGGACATGACAGCCCAATGGGCTTTTATAAATAAATATATATATATATATATATGTAGAGAAAAACAACTTTAAATACCATCACCAGGGATTGACCAACACGCTACCGACTAAGTTAGGTACATATAACATATATATATGAACTTTATTTTACGAGGGTAAAACATTGACATAGACATCTTCCCAGATGCCCTCAGACTAACATACATGTACAGACACTTTTAAAAAACATGTAACAAATGTCACAGGATATAACTACAGGATGTACAATAACAATCGGCACATGAACTTAAAAAAATACAAATACATATAAAAATGCATCCATATAAAAATCCATATCCACATAAAAAAGAAATCTACATTTATTGGATAACGGCTAAGGTTACCTAGACCACCTTTTCACCACATTCATAATATTTAGTTTTCTTGCTTGGGCTTCTACAACTATGTCGTACTCAACAATAAGTGTTTATTTGATTGGTGTTTTACATCATAAAAAAGACTAGACACCACAAAGAACTCAAGTTTGTATTTCCTCTGTGTCAAGGAGCACCAGGGTACAGGTCAACCCCCTGTTAATTCATAATATATCTGACATCACCAGCACATGCAAATTCTCCTAAGTCTTAGTAAGAAACTTCTAAGACTTGTTTTTCTCTGTCTTTATCTGGTAACTAATGACAGTAATTGGCTAGGTTTCGAATCAATATGATGGTTACAACGATCTTGAGTTGTTCGGAAATTGCAGCGCAGCAAGGTTTTGCTAGGCAACGCTTGCTCAAAACAATTAAACGAAGATAAGCAGGGGAATAACATATTGATTTTTGTAGCAGTTTTAACAGTAAGACACATCAAGTAGACATACAGGATTGTACGAGGTTTGTCATAAAAAAAAAATCAAGTATTTGTCTGCTAGCTAACTTTGAACATTATTTTTTATTGTTTAACCTATAATTGATTGATTGATTGGTGTTTAACACCGTGCTAAAGGGTATTCCACTTATATGAAAGCAGTGTACTGCAACATTTAAAACTCACACTAACACAACTATAAAATGTGAAAATGTTTTGCTCCGTTGGAAGATTAATATTCCTCCAGTGCTGAATAAAGACAGCATGACTGTGCTTGAAACATGCTGCCCTAAGCCAGAGGGCGTTTCACCTATAAGGTAGCTGTGTCTTGGTTTACGTACCAAGTACATTCAAGATATTACTCCAGGACATATATTAACTGTGTAAGAAATACAAATGAAAAAAAAAAACCATAGCAATTACCTTACTGATTTCATCAACAACTCTTAAAGCATCTCCCGAAACATACAAAATAGCGCGCTGGTATTTCCCTTTGCAGTTCTGAAACAAAGCAACAACATAAAGAGTTATAAATTTATAAAACATATAATAGTATTCTGAGAGTGTTCATGGTCTTCCATTCTGAGCTAAGAGTCACCTCGTCTTATCTGTTGATCTCTCCAGGAAGTACCGCTTAAGCATTGTACTGAGCAGAAATCATTCGCCCTAGTTTATCAAAAAGCTACTGTATAACTTTTAATGTGAGTTATTGTCAGCCCATGTGTAAATGTTTTCTAGACAAACCCTGCAATTTAATTTCGTTGTGTATTAGTAGGTAGCTGATTTTATGCCACGGTATTTCAGCTTTGTTGTACTAGGAGGTTAGCCTGTGTCCACAATAATGGCCCATGGAACAGCTGATCAGCTCACCATACCGTATTGTATTATTATCAGAGCCCTCTAAAGAATACCTGTGTAAATAGTTTGTTAGATATTCATATCATAATGGTTGGTATTAAAATCAAACGTGATCAACTTTGAAAAAATATGCGAACATACCACCAAAGAACTCCTACATTTAGGGGAAGAATTTTTAAATGAATGTGTGGGCTTTATATAGGTCCGGCTGAGAAATTTGTGATCTAATATGTTGTGTTCGTGAGAAATTTAGAGTTTTTTTTTACAGAGATTGTGAACACATAAAGAAACTATACTTGTATATAGAATATGACACGTGCGAAAATACAAAGGTAAGTAATAGACAGTAAGAGTATTCTCACACATTGTACCATCTATGTTTTCAATATGCATGTAATCTTTATAAGCTATTCACTCTTCATGGCGGGCGGTTGGAGTTAGCTTCGTGTTGCCCTGGTGCTCTCGGAGCGAAAGGGAAACAAGGAGCTGTTGTGGCGTCCTGTTATGTCCTGTGATTGTCTTGTATCTTGTCATTGTTTGTTGCCATTGGCGTCCTGGGGTGGTTTCCTTCACCCATTGGGCTGGCACACCATCATATAAGTGAAATAACCTTAAGTACGGCGTAAAACATCAAACAAACAAACAAACAAACAAACAAACAAACAAACAGTGGTGTTTTGACAAGCAATTAAGCTACCTGGAGGGGATTAACGGGTCACACAGAAATACTCGCTGTGCATGTAAAAACAGTCTCCCCTTGTTCAATATTGTGTATTGAAAATGTTAGAACTACACTTGGCTTTATTCACAGTTCATTAGGGGATTATACCATAATGACTGACGCTGTTGATTGGTGTTAATCCATTCACAGCTTTCATAGTATTCAATTCATGTTTGAAAGGAGCAGCTCCACTCAATTTCACAGAAAAAAAATTAGTTTATTTCACAATATTTTTTTATGTTAACAAAAATCTACAGAATATAATGATTCGGAAACAAATTATTTGCAAAAAAAAAATCGAATTACTTCAAATAATTGAGAATATTAGAGGTAAACCTGCCATGGAATAGATCAGAAATACATTTTAGCTGTTTGCTCTGCTTTCTTTTTCGCAGTATTTGGGGAAATGCCTACTCATCAGCTATTATTATACATGTATCTACAATTATGATTTTTTTTTCTCACTTTATCTCAACACATAGAACTTGAAAACGGTCATTTTTTTTAATCTTTTTTGTTTTTGAAAGGCCTATATTTATACAGTACAGACTAGAAATAACTTAATGTGTGGAGGCGGCTAAAACACACCGAAAACGTGCCAAATTGTGAGGCAGCAAATAATTTAAGTGCCGGTGAGCACACCACACCTGGAGATACAAAGACAGACCCAATCATGAAACTATCAAAGCATGCCTACATTACATGTACATGTAGGAGTTAAACACTTTTCGTCACGAAGCGTTTGCAAAAACGTATAGACGCAATTTTGATTTTATTTCAACGTGTCGGTACGCGAGCTTCGTTTTAGGTGAGTTTTTGTTTTTTGTTCCAGTTGCGTCAAAGGTTATTTCTAGTCTGTACTGTAAGCAGTTGAAATTTCACATTTTTACTCATTTTTCAAATTTTGTAACTTAACACAATACTGAAAAAATACTAGGTCAAATAAAAAAAACTGAATGACCGTTTTTGGTTCACACAAAATACTAGCATGGCTATACGTTGATGTTAAATAGGTACAGTTGACATTAATGGCGTAAAAGAAGTAGCAAGTCTAAAAAGAGGTAGTCAAAACATACATTTTATTAATTATATATTTTTCTGTAAGTTTCAGAAAAAATAATTCACATTTTATTGTTCTACATGTACATTAAAATATGATTCAGAGTATATAATACATGTGTTGCAAAATTCATAATAGTTTAGAACAAAAACGGTGAAAAAGTCAAGTCAATCTGTTGGCGGTAAGAGTGACCTTAAGTGTGGTGTAAAACACCCATCAAACAAGCATTGTTCGCGCTCTGTGCTTGTCTTTTATCTTGTCATTGTGTGTTGCCAAAGAGGGGTTTCTTTACCCATTATTATACCCCCGCTATGAAGTAGTCGGGGGTATATAGCGCTCTAAATGTTAGTCCGTCCATCCGTCCGTCACACTTTGTTTTCCGGAGCATATCTCAATAACCGTTCAATATATTTTTACCAAACTTT